>JAQPPZ010007893.1:0-163151 GCA_028583015.1 Wollemia nobilis
TTTATAACATTAATGTGTTTTCATATAAATTATTTATTACAATTTTTATGGTTGCACTTATGCTTCAAGAAGAAAACTAGCAATCTAGATCTAGTAAAGCAAACTATGATAGTGTGACGTTTTGGAAATATTACTCTACTAAGATGTAATGCATAGACAATAGAGGTAAATTTTTGGTATTGTGAAGACTGCTATAGAAAAATTTCAAGAAGGATGTTGAATTTTAGAATATTTATATTCACATAGAAAATGGAAGAAGATCCAAAAAATAAAAAATCAAGAATTTAGACATTTATGTAAAATGATGTAGGTATTTAGCTATAGCAACTCAATTGAGATGAGAATTGAGTTTATTTTTAAACTCTCAAGCTCTAAAGGAGAGAGTTGTAATTTTTCAAGTGTGGGGGACCCGAGTACAACCTATTTTCTCCAACAAAAAAAAAAGATCTCAAAATTGTTTATAAACATACTCAAGATCTTCTACAATGTAACATCTTACTACAAATATTTTTTTCGTATGATCTAAATTAATATTTAACCAATATTCAATTATAAAATTATTGTTATTATTTATTTTAAAATTTTATTAAAAAATAACTTCTTTTTTTAAATCTATATGTAACTTCTATTGGGTCCACTCCCATTAAATACTAAAATATTACATTTGTTGTTAGGTCAATTAAATTATATTCAACTTGTCCTTTTTATCAAAGATATTTTTCATTTCCTTTTCTATCAAATATATTATTCATCTTCCTCAAAGTGCTATGTTTTCATACTCATCTCCTTGACATCATTGCATGATAAAATATCACTTTGCCAATTGCCTTCTAAAATTTGAATATCACCAAGACAAACATCAACATCATGATTGGTTAAATTATCTACAACCCGATTTCTTTATATATATAGATATGTTAACATTTCCAAGAGATTACCTCTAATAATAAATCATGAACATTAGAAACAATATTATTTTTTATCCAATCTCGGCATCCATTTTTATCAATAACATTAATGATAACTTGTGAATCCCCTCAATTTCAAATATATTTCCATCATTTTTTCAATTGTAATTTTAATTCCTCTAAGAAGTGCCCTAGCCTCTGCATAGTTGTTAGTTGAAGTTCTATATGATTATGAGTGAGGAAAATTTTGCCTTCATTATTTTGAAAAATAACACCCCCACCAGTTTTTCTTGAAATTCCTTTGGAAGCACCATCAGAATTAATTTTGATAAACCAAATTTTGAACATTTTTATTTTACCATAGATTGAATTAGATCCTTTGTTTTAATTTCATTGTCATAGATGACTCTTCCATGTATATTCAAATCTTATAACTAAGTGGCTAGCATCTATTTTTTGCACTTGATACTTCCCATGATGAGCACTATATCTGTAAAATTTCTACAAGAGAGGCAATAAGAGGGTTCAAAAATTGGGCATGATTTTGATATATATTTTTAAAAATTCTATTATTCCTTTCAAGCCATAAATTCCAATAAATAATGACAAGACCAATCTTCCATAGAATACATAATACTTTAGCTTTAGAATAGTTAATCCGATATTTCATCCTCTTTCAATGTTGAACAAAGGAACAATGAAGAAGTAGATGTTTTTGTGTTTCTAAATCGTACTCACATAAGGTATATCTAAAATATTTTGATATCCTATGAACGAGGCAAGAGATTTGAATAACTTATTAAAGAAATATGAAAGAGTGTTAGGGTAGAAAGTTAATAGAAAAATTACAAAATTTACTTCCTAAATACTTCAACTAGAATCAAAGCAAGGATATGCAAGCTACTTCAAATGGAGGAGGCAAATTTACTAGCAAATTATCTAGGGATACCCTTATTTGAGGGGAGGATGAGGATAAAATTATATAATCTAGTTATAAGTAAAGTTTCGAATAAACTATCGGTATGAAAAGGTAGATGGTTATTGTTAGCACGAAGAGTGCAACTAATAAAAATTAATCTAATAGGTCATTCCAACATATTAAAAAAAAATATATCTATATTATCGATAGAAAAAAAATTTATCTATATTATACAATTATTTGTGTGGTTAGGATTACATGATAAAAGGAAATTTCCTTTAGTGAAATGGAGCAAGGTGTGTGATGATAAAACTAGGGGAGGCCTCGATTTAAGAGTTCTTACAAATGTAAACTTAGATCTTAGGGGAAATGTAATTTGGAGATTGTACAAAGAGAGTCAAAGACAATGGGTAAGAATTCTTCTAAGTATGTTGAGCCCAATGACCCAAGATTAATATTTATGCATTCTCACTACCAAATGGTTTTGCACTATGGAATATTTTAAAAAATCAATTGATCTATTGATTAAAGGTTTAAAATGGGTGGTGTGAACTAGAGAAAATAATTCTATTTGGATGGATACTTGGTGTGATAAAAAACCACTAAATCTAGATACAATTTTGAAACCATGGATGAGATTACTTTAAGATAAATATGGTGATAAGGTTTCAAATATTTTATACAATGATCAAGAAGGAAGATACAAATGGACAAAAGATTATTTTACAAGTATACAATACATTAATGCTAGGAGGCAGTTGAGTATAAATATAACAACAATGATTATTTTTAGGGGAGCCAAGTATAATTTGATTTGGGAGTTGATTAACTCAGAAGAATACACAACAAGAAGTGGATATAATGTAAAGCACCAATAGGAGGCTATGATAAGTGCAAAGCTGACGATGATGGACATGTGCAGCAAGGCTCTCACGATGATTCAAAGGTAGGCAAGGGTGAAGCCCAAGGGGAACCAAAGGATTATAAGAAGTGCCAACAGTGATGATGACACTACTCTTCATGAAAGGGGTGTAAACCCTAGGTGAAGTCAAGCGATGGAATAAAGTGATAAATTTGGCTATAGTATTCACAAAAGAGATGCAAACCCTAGGTGTAGTCAAGCATTGAAGGAAGAGGGTTGTTCGTAGATTATCTCTTTAGTCTATGAGAAAGCCTCTTTGATCAAAAGAAATATTTCTCAAGGATCTTTAGGTTCGTGGGTGGATGAACCCATGCCCTCTATCAAGATTTTAGAGGATGAATTTGGGTTGGATCTGATTGATCATGAATCCCAAATAATTATCTGCAAACTCAAGGGTAAAATACTAGGCCTAAAGGAGCTCAAAGGATACATTAAATATTGGTGGACCAGTACAAAATTTCAACTCTCCTACCCAAAAATTTCTTTTATGTTTCCTTTTCTAATTTAGCAGATAGAGATAGGGTAATGGATTATATATAATTGATTTTTTGGATAAAGGCGTGTATGTATAAGACCTTGAACTCATAATTTCAACCACTTTACAAAAATAAGTTAACGGGTTCCCAATTTGGGTGAATCTTTATACTCTCCCTATGGAGTTTTTGGGAGAGAAGATATTCACCAAAATCGATAATGTCATTGGTGCATTCTAGTATATGGATGCCCAAACAAAGGAAAATTTGTCCAGTAAAATTAATATGAGTAAAGCAAGATTAGCTATTTGGATGGATGTTTCAGTTCTTGGACCTCAATCCATTACTATCTCCTCAAGCAAAGGGGAATGGATCTAAAATATTGAATATGAAAACTTTTCCCCAATATGTTATGGTTGTCAACAATATGGCCACCTCAAGAAGAGATGTCTGAACATATGATCATGCTTTGATTCCTCCTTTGTGGAGAAGACCTTGAATGTGAATGAGGTCCTAGTTCAACAGAAAGAAGATCATCCTCCAGATGGACCAATTGTCCAACAAAAATCATACGAGCAACATAATACTCAACCCAAAAAGGAGAATTTGAATCAGATCAATGATAAAATCCAAATGGTTACTAAAGACCATCTAGATGGTTCCATGGAAAAAATTAGCACCTCATATAGTATTATTGAAGTTAATTATGAAACAATCGATGACTATCAGTTTTTTTGAAAATGAAGATCCTACAAAATGTGGTACAACTAGATATACCTTAGGAGCTTGAAGTGCAAAAATTTATTCTTAGATATTGCCACTCTATAGGAGGAAGAACCTCTAATACAAGAGAGAAATAGTAAAACTTATTTCCTCTTTGATGGATGATTGTTATATTTTTTTTTCTTTTATCTGCTAGATTTATGTGTCATGTAAGGGTTGTTCTTGTTGTTAGTTCTAAAAAAAATGATTTGATTATGGAAACTTAGCAGTTTGAGGAATATGGATAATATCTTTGATAGAAAAGCAAAGATAGGTATGCTTTAATTAACTTGTTAGAAATGTAATGAGAGCAATGTATTGTTTTGTTTTTGTAATCGGAGTGGCCTCTAATAGAAGCCACACATAGCTTATGAAAAAAAATGTAAAGCACCAACAAAATAGGAATATTGCAAAAATATAGAGAAGATTTAGGATAGTCCAAGTATTCCTAAAGTCAAAATGTTTGTTTGGCTAGTAGATCATAGAAGAATTTTATTCTAGTATAACCTTATGAAAAGGGGTTTTCATGGCCTCTCATAATGTGTTATTTGTAAAAATCAGAGTAAATACCATCTCTTTGGACACTGCTCAATAGTTTGAAAACTATGGCAATGAATTCTTAATATGTTTGATAAATGCATGGTGATGAATGGTTAAAGCAATGGTAGAGCTCTTTTATAAGTGAGGCTTTACATACAATATGGCATATATCAAAAGATACAATACATTAGATTGTATGGCTAAAAATGAATAGAAGAATATGTAAATAAAAGGAAATCAGTTTAAAGGTAATGAAAAAGAAGATTTTTTTAGCCATTGAGGAGTCTAAACCAACCCTATCAACTCACCCAATCCCTAATTTGGAAGTAAAAATCCTTGATAGATGGATTCAAGTCATCAAATAAAATTATGATGTTGGGTACAAGAGAAACAAAAATAAGGCAAAGAATATAAAGTGGAAACCACAAAATGTGGAGTTGGTCAAATTGAATTTTGATGGAGCCTCTAAAGGAAATCCAAGACCATCAGGAGGAGGAGGAGGAGGAACAATTAGAAATAATAGAGGGGATATTTTGTCTCATTACACTTTCAATAGTGGATATAAGACAAATAATGAAGTTGAATCTTGGGTGGCTTTGGAAGGGTTAAAAATATGCAGACAAATGAAATGGAACGGAGTATGGATGGAAAGTGATTCACTCATAGTAATAAATGCAATTTTAATAAAAGCAAAGGCTCCATGGAACATACAAGAGATAATTATGGAAATACAAGATCTTGCTATAGAATTTGAAGAAATTAGGTTTACACATACGTTAAGGGAAGAAAAAAATGTGCAGACAGGTTAGCCAATAGAGAGGTTTTAATTGAGGATCGTGAAGTTAAATTCTCTTCTCCATGGTTAGAGGAAGTAGTAAGTTTAGCTGAAGCTGACAAGAAAATGTTGACTGCCTAATTCAAATAGTGATTAAGATTTACTTTAATATTTTCCATTGCTAATATTTGCTTTATTTTATGACATTAATATGCTTTCATATAAACTATTTATTATAATTTGTTGGTTGCATTTGTGCTTCGTGAAGGAAACTAGCAATCTAGATCTAGTAAAGTGGACTATGATAATGCAATGATTTAGAGATATTACTCTACTAACATGCAATGCATAGATGGTAGAGGTGAAGTTTTGGTATTGTGAAGGTTGTTGTAGGAAAATATCAAGAAGGATGTTGAATTCTAGAATATTTGTATTCACACAAAAAATTGAAAAAGATCCAGAAAATAAAAATAAAAAATTCAAACATTTTTTTTATGTAAAATGATGTAGGTTTCTAGCTATAGCAACTCAATTGAGATGAGAATTGAATTTGTTTGTAAAATCTCAAACTCTAAAGAAGAGAGTTGTGATTTATCAAGGATGAAGGACCTGAATACAACCCCTTAATTTCCAGTAAAAAAAAACTACTTAGATAAGGTGTCAACCAAGCATCTAAACATAAATTTGTAGCATCCACCATATTTATTAAACTTCTAATACATTTCTCAATAAACTATAAAATATTTAATATGAAGTTCCATCATTGACTAATCATCTAATATATTTCTTTATCAATTATAAACTAAAGTTCCATGTTGTCAATCCTCTAAGTAGGATTAATTTCCTAAACAATTTTATCATATCAATAACTTTCTTTCCAACACTTTTTTTTAATATCTTTGAATAATCTCCAACCATGTTTTTCCAACCCTCCACTAGTTTTTCCTTTTGTGAACCCTATCCCACTTATAAAGAGGAATCATATAATCTAACTAGATAGCAAAAATTCCATATTATGAAAATTTGATTTGCATGAACAGAGAAGGTTATTTATTTTAATATGTAGCTTATTCATAATGTGTTTAATATAATTTTGAAGTTGACAATGATGTAAAGACAAGACCACCTTCTAATACTCTTGGTAGATCTATCTAGATTATCCTCACCTTTGAGATAAGTCATGATATAGGTTGAGGCATTGACAAGTGCTCCCAAAATAGGTGCTATTAGATAAATCCATATTCCTTTGTAATTTTGTTATAATTATTGGTGCTAGAGTTTGGATCGTATTCATGGAAACTCCATAACTTAAACTATAATAATTTAATCACAACACCATTAAAAATCAAATCAAAATAAACTCAAAATCATGTTAGTCATAAGACACACTCTCCTTTCCTTGCAATACTTATTTTTATCATGGCTATAGTGCCCATAGGTATTATTACAAATTCACCCGCCTAATACAAGCTTAAAAAATAGTGTTCCCTATTTTAGAATATAATTGATCTAGTTATATAAGAGGTATGTTAGTTTTCTTTCTACATGAGTGTTTGTGGACACTATTGTGATAATGAACATGAGATTGAAACCAATGATGAAGTCCAAAGAAAAAGCCTGAGTGTAGCTCCCTGAGGGAATTATGATGAAATATTAATTTGAACACGAGAAGGCATAAATGGACAAAAGCATCTTATGTATGTCAAACCTAAAAAATTGAAGGAAGAAGTAAACATCTCTTCCATATTTTATAGAAATAATGTCTAACCAAGATTGTCCCAAAAATGTATTCTTGGTATCTATAGAATGCATATTTATAACATGAAATCATGGGAAATAGTTGATAGTTTCAAAGGAAAGAGTAAGGAAAGGATTGAGATGAGATCCCAATATGTGGTGGATGGACAATATGATTATGATCATGGCCAAATTGCCCATGGTTATGAAGTCCACCAGGGTGACAATGTGATTTGTTTTCTTGTTCACAATGATTGTCATAATCTTAGTGAATATAAATATGAATATTTGTTGAATTTTGCTCCAACCTTGAGTTGTATTCATTAAACCATACAATAAATCATACAAGAAAAAATTATATTAAATAGATTTATGCTCTAAAGAAATAAAATATGACAACTTATGGTGGCTAGGATGTAAATAGATAAATTATGCTTTTTGATAATTTACTTATCACTAAATATGAAATTTAAGGTTAGAAATGTAATAAATTTTAATGAGACTAAATCCTCCTAAGGTTTACTAGATATAAAGGTTATGAACCAAGAACAAGTGAGAATGGATAAATTCGGAAGAGAATTATATCAAGTTGATACCACATGAAAATAAAATGGACAAATCATATGGTTTGTCATTAAAGATGATGCAAAATATCACAATTAACAAAGATAAATTTAAAAAATTATATCCCTTATCATTTATTGACGTCCACATGAGTCATTACATCATAGTGATTTCATAACACCTCTAATGACATTAGCAATGTTAGCCCTGTAAAAGGACTTAACAAAGGAATATGATTAATCAATTTTCTGCTTCCCAAGGCTCATAGTTACACTATTATCAAAGGTGTCATTTCTCTTATATTTCTCAATATCCTTCCACTAGATGGATATGGAGGAATAGTTGGACTTTGCCTACATATTTGCACTAGTTTGTTATAATTGAGATCAAACGGGTCTATATTTTCGATACTAGATTAGAGGGATTTCCAATGGTTTAGGGGAGAGCAATGGCCCACCATGATCTGTTAGAGTGGTAAGATCAAAGAGCTTCCTTGAGTTTAGGCTAGAGGGAGCATCCACACATAACATTTCTATCAAAAATAACAATAAGAGATGTATGATGGTTATAGTATAAAAATAAACACAAAAGCAAAATAAACAACAAAGCATATTTTGTGACTCGCACGTAAAGGAGCATGAAAATACCAACTAGTTTAAGCCTTCTATAGAAATTGAGGGAAAATGGAACAAATGAAAGAAAAAAACACATGGAATAAAAATGGGTGTGGTTTTCCACTAAAGATGACATGCCCTTTGATTTTTAGTATACTCTCAAGAAACTTATTGTGGTCTTCAAATTTACGATCCATAATTCTATATATAACTTTATTATTAAAGGTGACACATGGGAATTTGTATTTGGAAAACATTTAATTTAGAAGAGAGATAAATTTCTATGATTTTAATTACATCCATAAGACCAAAATATTTTATCAACCAAGAGCTTTAATACAATATGGAGTATGGTGTACAACCTTACTTCCTTTTGGATTCAAACCTTGGACATCCTATTTAGAGTTCCAAAGTTTAACATCCAAGAAAAAAAATGTTCAACAAAGTCGAAAAGCTCAACATCCTCTTACCATCTTTTGGAGTGTGCTTTTTCTATCGTTCATTTTGATGAGAACTTCTCCTATTTTTTCTATTCTCAATTCTTTATAAAGTTCCATTAGTGAGTTCACTTATAGAATGTCATCATATACAATCCTCATGTCCTTGCAGGTTTGATATTTTATGACAAAATGTTTTTTGGTCTCCACCAATCCTGCTATGCAAAGAACACATCATTTTGACCATACCTCTTAACATATTATGATGAGGACATATTTTAGATTTAATAGGAATTATTAAATAATTAGCTTCTTACATGTAAATGTGAGCTTGCAATCCAACTCAATTCCATGAAGCTTCTTGTTAGTAGTTGTAAACAAACTCTATGTTTGGGTCTACTAGAGTTAGCTCTAGGTAGAGTTTGTTAGTTTTTTACTATTCATGTATTCCCTTATACTTATTTACGCATTTGTTTCTAAATGTGAACTCAATTGGATTTTGATACACATCAATTGTATTAGAGTAGGTTGCTCCTGCCCTATGAGGGGAATTTCCCTCATAGAAATTCCCCCTCCCCTTTATTATTTCAGTCCTTCTTTCAGATCATTTTCACAATTTCCTCTCCATATCAAATGGCAAGCACAAAAATTTGGATCTCAATCTATAAATCATGCTTGGTGATAAACTATCTTTTTTTTGTCTTGGATCTTAGCCAAACCACTTTCTAAATCTGCTTCTATGTTGCATTACACGTTGCTCGGTTTGATTATTTTTATAACATGATGATCATTATTGTGATGGTGTTATTTTGTTGTTAAGATTGCTAACAGTTGAGAGAGGCACCCTCATTCATAGCCTTGACTTGCTCATTTTTTTGTTGTATTAAAATGCTTAAAAGCATTTGTATGCTTTTAAGCATTTATATCCACTTATACTTGTGGATTTGTATTTTGATCCAATTGGATTGATTTAAGCTTTTGTAAGGATTTTTCTCCACTTGTCATTGTGGAATTGTAAAACGATCCATCGGATCGTCTAAAGCATTTGAGGATTGCATTGTCTTTTCAATCCTCCAATTTGGATTTTTAAAACATTTGTGGATTTGTAATATGGAGTGCAAGATCGATGGCATCCAACACTCTATTTAGTTGTTTCAATCCACTTATATGTCATTTGGGCATTTATATGCTCCCTCAGTTGGAGTTGAAGTCATGCCTCCACCATTGTGACTTTTCAAAGGATTTACATCACTCAAAGCAATGTCTTATTCAAAAATTTAGCAAGCACCTTGTTAGTCGCCTTCACATTATGGATTGGCATCTTTGTCTTTTCTTCCCATGGTTACTTTGACCTTGGATTCAAGTGCTTCACTTATGGTGAGTGCCTTGATACGATGTTCTTCATTCTTGGTGATATCCTTCATCTCATCTTTCTATAGTTAATTAACTTTGTCCTCGATTATCTAAGCTTTAATGGGTACCATGATGAGACGTTGATCATTCCTAGTCATAAGGATTTATTCCATGTATTGGATTGCAAGGATTTGTGCCTTTTTTCTCTCTTTATTGCAAATTTTCCTCATAGTGAATAGACTGCAATTTTGAGGCACCTGCATGGTAGGAATGGGAATCGACTATTGCTTTGAGGTGCATGCTTCCAGTTTGGAAATATGAATGATGTGAGGAGCTGGTAACATTTTGTGTAGAAGATTGAAGAAAAATGGTGGATTTCACTTCTCCATTCTTTTGAAGCAATTGTATGCTCTTTAAAGCAAAGTCTTCGACGATTGTATGCTCTTTGTGATCGATAAGAGCCTTTAGAGACGATTGTATGCTCTCTATGATATACCAAATACTTCCAAAGGGTCTCTATCTTCTTCATAAATTCAAGGATTGTATTTTGGGAATTTGCACATAATAAAATCCTCTCCCACTTTCTTGTATAAGCATTGGAATCCAATGCTTCTATTGTTGGGAGGTATGATGAGGACATATTTTAGATTTAATAAGAATTATTAAAAAATTAGCTTCTTACATGTAAATGTGAGTTTACAATCCAACTCGCTTGCAAGAAACTTCTTGTTAGTAGTTGTGAACAAACTCTATGTTTGGATCTGCTAGAGTTAGCTCTAGTTAGAGTTTGTTATTCATGTATTACTTTAGGCTTATTTAAGAATATGTTTCGTAATGTAAACTCGGTTGTATTATGATCCACATCATATTATTTGCCTCCTAGTTTTGCATCTGATATGGTGTGAACTAGATTTTACTTGGGTTATAAGCATTTTTTCCTTCCATTTGATCTTTACATCTATGTACTTTTTGTTGTGTTCATATTTTGGGTTGAACTTGTTGATGTATAATTTTTTCCTTCCTAAATTTCTAGTCCACGTGACAAATATAAATTATTCCTTCACATACTATTTAATTTCTTTGTTGGAGTTTGGGACCATATGAAATTTAATGCTCTATTTTACATCCATTTGTTGTTTTGTTTCATCCATGTGTCTTTTCTTCTATTTACTATTTTTTGATCACGTATTTTGGTAATATGTTATCTTCCACTCTTTCTATTTTCTTTAGGTACCTCACTAGCATTACTGTAGCTTCTATTTCTAGTGGAAAAGTTCTTGTTTCAACATGTAAAATTTCATATGGGATTGATGCTTTAATTCTAAAATTATTTGTAATCACTCACTTTTGAATTCCTTCTACTTATCTCCTTTTAAAATTTTATGTATTTCTAGCTCACACCTCACACATATATAGCACCATTGGAATAACTAATAACCCAAAAGGACCTCAATGGTTTTTCAATCCCACAACTCTATTTTTCTACTCCTATTTAGCAATGACTAGAGTGCCCTCCATGCTATTTGTAATTGTTTCATCCTGTATATTCCCCAATTGAGTTTAATTTGAAAATCTAGCACAAAGTATTTCTATTCTATTACTATCTCTAAAGGATTTCCTTCAAATAAAATATATGGTTTTTTTTGCTCTCTTAGATTAGAGAAGACCATAATATTAATCTTTGTAGTGTTTACCTATATCCTAACTTCTATACATAAATGCTCTAAATATTTTAGATTTTCTTTTAAACTTTCAAGTATATTTCCAATCAAGATGAGATCATTAGCATGGAGGAGAAGTTTCACTATTTAAATAGCCAATTGTATTCCCTCTCCTCCCATCCTTTCTACCCATTCCTCTAATTTTTCAATATAAAGTCCATATAAAGTAGGTGATAATGGACAACCTTGTTTCACCCTGATGTCACTCCCAAAACACTTTGATAGTCCTTTTCGAGTTCTAATTTTTCTACCATCTACTCATAAATTCTATGTATAGCTACTTTGTAGTTGGTTGGTATGCTAATTTCTTCTATTATTTTCTATAGTTTACCTCTAGGTACTGTGTCAAAAGCCTTTTTGAATTCCACAAAACAACAATAGTCTTCTCCTTTTTTATTCCATATCCCCTCTATTAGGTACCTCAAAGTAATCTAGTGATTTATTGTTAAGTACTTTGTTCTAAACCCAAATTTCCCTATTGCCCTCTTTCCTTGATTTCCTACCCACTAACTAATTTTGCTTTCTAATAAGCTATTAAACAAATTTGCAAAAAGAGAATTAATCATGATGGTGCAATTTTTGAAGGATTGTTAGTGTCTCTATTTTTATGCAATGGCATAACTAGGTTGTTATCCCTTCTAGTGGAAAGCCTTCTTTAATAATACCATTAATATTTTGGATGTGTGGTGCTAATATGTCAACCTCACACTTAAGACGTTTAGCTTGCAAACCATTTTTATCTTGAGCTTTACGTATTGTTATTTTCTTAATGCTCTTCTTCACATCTTTTGTAGATAAAAGTTTCCTAGCTATAATAATTATAGGAGGGGTACCTTTTTCTTAGTTACTCTCATATAATTGCTTAACATATTGCAACCATTGCTCGCTTATGATATTATTTTTTGTGTGCATTTTATTTTGTTGTCCCTCTTTCCGTAATTGTCTTGGTCTATGCTTTACAAGATATATCAACTCAAAATGCCTTGCTCTTATGTATTCTTCCTTTTTCACTAGTTGTTTATATACCTTGCTATTTGTCTTATCTTTGCCTAGTTCTTTCAAGGTTCTCCTTACTACTACTTTGCATTTTTCATCACACTATGAATTTACAAGGAAGCTTTCATGGTTTCTTTTCCTAGATTTTAACTTTTTGCATGATTCCAAGGCTTCTCTAATTATATCCATCAATTTACTAATATCAAAAGTATAGGTTTGGGAATCAAATGACATTAGCTCAATTGGTTCAATTCCTCAACTTTCAAGGAGGAGACCAAGGTTCAAATATTTCCAAGAGATACATGCATAATAGTCAAGTTGTTGTAATATCAATGTATGGTGATGGTGTAATACGAGTGGGACCTATTTGAATCCCATATAATCAATTTAAAAAATATCTAGATTTAGAAAATATTTGTCCTCTTTCTTTCCTTTCTTTGCATAATATGCTTGAGTGATGTTTTAAAAGTTTTTTTCTTTATCATAAGGGTGTATCTTGTTGTCTTTTCTTCAATTAGTTGAAGATGTTCTTCTTGCCCACTTTTTTGCATTTGGATCTTAATGTACATTTCATTGTAATAAACTTTTAGTTTTATGGGAATTGCTTCAATTTCTAGATCTTTTATCCTTGACATAAAGTTTGGTGAGCAAATAGCATAATCAACTACATTGTGTCTATTATGTGTTTGACAAGTATATTTTCTAGATTTTTACCGCATGTTTATGCCATTACAGATGATCAATCCCTCTATCCTATATTGTTTAAGAAGTTCTTATCCATAATGTGTGATGGGTCCTTGATTGTCAAATAAGGACCTGAACCAACAATGATCCACCTCTTCTTCTAGCCACAACAAATTATCATCTATGCCTTCATTGATCTTTAAAAGGCTTGCTTGTCTATTTGTTATCCTGACATTAAATTTTCCCACTAAAAGTACTTCTTCAAGCTTGGTATATTATATGATGTCTTTTATCAATGCCATATATGGATCCTCATGATCTAAGTCGTGTTTCTTATAAAACTTTGATTGTTGTGCAAAAAAATAACAAGCTACAATACTAATCAATTTATCATTATCTATGATTCTAATCAATATCTGAATACTTCTTTCTCAACCTATATAATCTATCCCAAGACTCTTTTATTAGTATTGTCACTCCCACATGTCCTTTTTCATTTTCTATTGCTTCATTCCATACTAATATCTTTTTGTATCCTTCACAATCTAGAATATTGCATCCATCATGTTCATGTGTTTCTATTAGTACAATTACATCATTTGCTTTAGCTATGGGCCCTAGACTAAGACCTCTTTTCCATGGATATCTACGATAATTCCAAGTCACCAATGTTAAGTGTTCCTGATAGGCCCCAATTTCTTTTTTAGTTTGGTGTGTTCCATTTATAATGTATGCTTTCTCCTTTTTCAACCATGCCTCTTTACCCTCACTCCTTATTATCTTTACCTTTTCCTATTATGCCCTCTTCTCTTCATATTGTATAGGATTAAGATCATCATCCAAGTAAAAATGAGACGCTCATAGGAATCCTCTATTTTGAAGAACCTAATTTTTATCTCCTACACTAAATATTGTGACTCGAATTGATCTAGCTCTCATGTCTTTCCTTACTTTTCCAATCTACACGCTTGATAAATTTGTTTACTCCAATAAATTTCATCAAATAGAAAATCCCTTGTTATGTTAGCTATGTTTTCTTGTTATCCATGCTCTTTTATTCCCTTAATGATGATGTTTATTAACCTATTTTATCTTTTCTTTTCTTCTAATAGTTGCATTATAATTTGTTTTTCTATTAAATTTCTTTGTTCCTTTAGCTTAATTGTTGGATCTCTTACCACTTGATTATTCTTCTGTAAAAGAATTAAACCTTCCATCAATAATAAACCTATAAACAATTAAATTGTCATACAATTTTTTGTTTGTAAAGAACTTTTACAAGAAATATAACATAATAATTTTTTTTTTTAAGGGGGTGAATATTTATTATGTGGTCACGATATAACCATTACATAGCATATCTGCAACATGTGAGGGGAGAGATTTGAACCTGGGCCTCTCGATTTCAACTGGAGAGTTTTAACTACCCACTTGCTCTCCAACTCCTCTACATGAAATAATATAACATAATAAATTTAAATGCACAATAAGTTAATGGTTTATGTATGTGATCAACTACTAGACTCTTTGTCAATGGAATAACCAATTTAAAGGTGTAATTTTTTTATTTCATTTATGTGAAACATTGTGAATAGTTGTACTATACTCTTTTGAGTTTGTCATTTGGGTTTCTATTATTCTTTTTGTTAATACAAGCTAGGATTCTACAAGTACCATATTCTCAATGAGGAATTTTGTTCTTGTTCCATGTTAATAATTAAGAGTTTAGGAATTTTGTTGTTGTTCCATATTAATAATTTAGAGTTTGAAGTTTCAACTTTAGTATACTCTTTTGAAAATATAATCCTTTTAAACTCAAAAGTATTAAGTTTAGGCATGGAATTTGACATTGATTTCTACTTCTTAACTCAAATTTTGATGAAGGTTAAATTCTTTAAATTCACATCAAATATAAGAACATTATACAAAATTTACAAGTATTTAAAAGATTAAAAGGCTTTCCTTGATAATTACAATGCATTAGTATAGATGAAATTATTATTTTTTGCACACATGTCATTGTTTATCATTTACATATATGAATTTCTTAGTTTTTCTACCACAATTAATGTGGAGATTCACACTTTTGGGTATATACATATAAGACTTCTAATAAATTTGAAGTTGAAGTAATTATATAAAACATCATTGTCTATGGGCTATGAAGAGGTATCTTGTTATGAGGGAAAAATCAACAATAAGATAAAGAAAAAGAGTCAATAAATCAAGGTATTTTTTTACTATTGTAATGATAAGTCTTCATCAAAAGTATCAAGTTTAGGCATGGAATTTGACATTGATTTCTACTTCTTAACTCAAATTTTGATGAAGGTTAAATACTTTAAAGTCACATCAATATAAGAACATTATACAAAACTTACAATTATTAAAAAAATTACAAGGCTTTACTTGATAATTACAATGCATTAGTATAGATGAAATTATTATTTATTGCATACATGTCATAGTTTATCATAAACATATATGAATTTCTTAGTTTTTCTACCACAATTAATGTGGAGATTCACATGTTTGGGTATATACATATAAGACTTATAATAAATTTGAAGTTGAAGTATTATATAGGACATCATCGTTTATGGGCTATGGACAAGTATCTTGTTGTGAGGGACAAATCAACAATAAGATAAATAAAAAAGAGTCAATCAATGCCATTTAACTTTGTTGGATAAAATCCCGAGCGATTGGTGGTTCCCTTCACGCTGGGTCAATAATAACGAGGTGGAATAGGTTTGGTGGGAGCAACCTCTATGGTTTGAACCCCCTTCACGTCGGGTTAACAATAACAAGATAAAATAGGTTTGGTGGGAGCAACCACTATGGTTTGAACCTTACACTTGTGAGTTACTAAAAATAGTATAGTTGTGACCAACTCTTCTATGTAACAAAAAAATAATATTAATAATAAAATTAAATCAATTGTTGCATGTCTTCTTTGTGGTACCTTTAAGAGTAAATATAAGTATGTATTTATTGTGAGTGTAGAAGATGTATGATCACTAATGTGTGTTTCTAATTATAACTTTTGTTAGATTAATCTTCTTTAGATAGGGGATGTATGGGAATGGCATTCGTCCTAGGCCCAAAAAATAGGAATAGCATTCGTCATAGGCCCAAAAACTTCGTAAATCAAATCATAATATACTTAAACCAATCCACCCAAAGAATAGAGAGAATGATTACAATAATATAACAAAATTTAAAGTAGGTTACATATGAAATGTGAGTTTATCATTATTCTTTAATCTACCATGTCTAAAGTACCAACATTGTCTGGTTGAACAAATCCCTTGATCCCATGGGTAGGAGTTATTACATGATTTTTTAAGAAGAAAGAAAAAATATTTTTTTTAAACATAATAAAAATATATCGTTTACAATAGGTCTTATACTAGGCAAACATAAATCTAGGGTTAATATAAAACCTAACTTATTTTAACATAAATAAGTTACATATTATATATTTATTTATTTGGTTGGTGTGAGAAATCCCTATGACCAACGCACACTGTTGGGTAGTCTTCTCCCAACAATGACCCTATAAAGTTGAGAGGTATGTTTATCAATAGGAAATTTAACACACACCTACTCCCTCACACACTTCCCATCACATCGCGGTTTGAACCTTGAACCTTTTGAAGAAGAACCAAAACCCAAACCGTTGCGTTGTCCCCTAGAACAATTATATATTATATTTCTTAATAAACAATTTTAAATTATTTTTAAAATAAAATTTTAAATTATTCTCTTCAAAAATAAATCTAAATTCTATATTAGACATAAATTATAAATTTAAAAGGTAAATTTTGTATTTTAAATAAAATATAATGAACAATAACATTATTAAAAATTAAATCGCAATGTGGGTGAGTGTGTGAGGGGTGGGTGTGTGGTGGCTATGTGTTAAATTCTCTATTGATAAGCATAGCTCTCGACTTTAGAAGGAATCATCCCTGTGGTCATAAAGGTTTCTCACACTAACCAAATCAACCAAAAAACATTATTAAAAATTTAATATGTATTGAACTTAATCAGCACCCTTTTAAGTATTAGTGTTTTTAATACGAAAGAATCAACAACTACCTTTCCTTTTTGAACAATTACAACATCAAATCATATTACCAATCATAGTACTACCACTATAACTACAATTACCTTTAATTATTTTCTACACCATTCATATTTTGAATTTTTAATACATTCGCCTAATTTATTATATCTTTGAGTTATACTCCAAGGTTTCGAACAAACACAAAAAGAATATTGTATCACCACAATATTCCTTTTAATTTTAATAAAATATGTACCCAAACATTCCTTTTATATGTACGGACGCGGAAACACATGGAAGTGGTGGAGCTACCGACCACAACGAATCTCTCGTGTTTGATTCTTTTGTTTCCATTAAATAAAGTTTGTCTCTTACGTTCCATACGAGGATTCGTCCAAAGTTTGTGTCCACCTAAAAAAAAATCTAGCGAATCCAACCTTAAATCTCGACTCGGCAGTCCTCTGTCCAGTCGAGGAGAAGGTTAACCTTTTAAATATATTCTTTCAATTGTTTGGTAATGCAATTTAAATATATTCTTTTAATTATACATTAAAAGAATATATTCTTTTAATGTATAATTGAAGCATAAGAATTTAATGGCAAGTGCCCGTCAAAAAGAACTATTCTTTAAATTTTCTACGGTAGGAATTTTTTTCCCTTTTTAACAAATATTTGGGTGAAGATTAATATATGTTAAGTTTAATTAGGGTTTTGGTTTTTTAAAGGAGGTTTAAGGTTTAAATCATAGTATATTCAAAAAGAGATAGGTTGGATGGTAGTGGTTGAGTATTTGTCAATTGGTTGTTTTAATTTAATTCCTTGGATGAGAGCCTTGTTGATTTCGTCTAATCCAACAAGCTAGGATTTATAGTGGTAGCATCCAATAGTGTTATCGATTCTCCTATGAATAAAAAAATAAGAAGATTAATATGTGTTGATCCCAAAGTACAAATGGAATCGGGTTTAACTTATATGTACATTGTACTAGCTAGCACCTACAAACAAGCCTAAACACAATGTATCGTCCTTTAAACCTATACCATCGAGTGGAGACCACTCTTCTCAGCTCTCATTAGTTAAAAAAATATATATTATTTATAAGCAAATAAGAAAGTTACATTGTCGGCCCTTTACAAAAGAACAACAATTATGTCTTAAGTGCATCCTCCTAATACAAGCACAAAGAAATCTGTGACTTTCGTCTAAGTCACAATATATAGGAACTAGAGTTATCAACATCAATATGTAGTGTATGGTACATATCTTCCCTAGTTTTTTGTGTCCCACCATCGTGGAGGATCTCCGTAACAAGTTAGATTCTCACGGTCTAAAGCCTAATTTGCCATAGCATCTACAATCTTATTTTGTTCTCAATGAGCTTGAAGAAACTCTGTCGTCATGAATCTAGATTGAAGTGTATGTATCTTGTCAATCACCCTTTGTAACCTCCAATCTTGAGAGGAGGTTATGGTGGATGCCTTCAGTTGATTAATAGTTACTTGTAAGTTTGATTCTACTTATACTACAGACCAACCAACCTTAGTAGCTTCCTAAAGCCACAAAAGATAACACGTGCTTTTGCTAAATTATTGGAGAGAATGTCAAGATTCTCTACAAAAAGAAAAGCTTGAGTACCATCTAAGAATCTTCCTATCTCTCATATACTTGCCCTTCCTAAATTACCTCTTAATTCACCATCAATGTTGATCTTCCCCATACCTTTGGGAGAAGTTTGTTATGATCCATCCCTTTGAATAGTATGCCAAGAACCTTGTGGATGTCTACATCTCCATTCATCCACAAGCAGTCGAAGCTTGGAGGGTAATCCATGCCACTGTTGAAATACTATGGAGGGGGGCTTCAATGTATGCAAAGTAGTTTACCTAACATTCGCTACATTTTTTCTCAAATATATTGGACATTATGATGAATTGCTTTAAAGATTATTTTATTCCTTTCTTTCCACAAATTCCAAAGCATCAGACATATATTGATCAAGGCCATCTATTTCATTGAACTATCCAACCCATTCACTCTAGACCAAGTCCTTCATGCCTACTCAAGGGAGATAAATTGTCACAATCTTAGATCTAAAAAGGTTACCAACCATTTTTACAATTGAATGGCGAGGGGGTAGAAGAAAAAAAGGTGGTCCCAGATTGCATTCTCTTAACAACATAACTCACATCTGAACGGAGTAGAAAAACCTCGTTTCATCAATTGGTCTCCTATAAGAACCCTCTTGTGGAGTAGAAGCTAGATAAAAAGTATCACTTTAGGCCAAGTCAAAAGTTGCCAAATCTTATTAAAGATATTATTGAGTGGATTTTCTCTATGATGAGTGAGGGATGAATATCGTAGAGTTGTAGTATACACACCATTAGAATATGAACCCCATACCAACCTTTATCTTTTGCCCAAGAAAGCGATTGTTTTTTGAGAATTTTATGAATAGCCTCCTTGACATCATTCGTTGCCATGATTGACCAATCCCTTACTCTAATCAATACTCTATCCTCCAAATTTTGTTTCCCACAACTTTTATAATAATGTGATATCTTTATCTGACTTTGATTATGGCGTTGTTCTATGATGTCTCGCCAGTCTAGAAATTTGTTGCGATAACAGAGGTAAACCATCCCAAGCATTTGTCCAAAAATTTGCATGATGGTCATTCCCCACTATCTAGAACAATTGTGGTTTGATAATTGTCTCCCCTATTCCACCGGTGGGTGAGTTGGAGGGGAGGGCAATCCTCGGGCAAGGGGGGCCCCAGAGAAATCCCCCCCTACCAAAGGGATTTGGGTATCTAAAATCCAATTGATAATGTTGGGGGGGGGGGGGGGGGGGCCCCCCGGTGGCTTTGTTGGTGGACCCCCTGTTCGTGGTCTCTCAAACCAAGGCGGTTCCACAAGGGGTTTTTCGCTTTAAAAAAAAAAATTCTCCCCTATCCTTAGTACCTCAAGAACTAGAGATCTTCATTAAGGAAGTTAATATCTAGTAAAAAAATTTGGAGCTTGATTTTCTACATACTTGGCTCTTAGGATCGCGCCCATAGATCATTAGAGGAAGTAATTATCCGCCAATATAATTTTGCTACCAAGGCTAAGTTATTTTTAACCACTGACTGGAGGCTCAAGCCTCCCTCTTTTTTTGGAAGATAAAATTTATTCCACTTCACTATGGCTTACTTACACTCTACTTTTACCCTGCTCCATAAGAACCTTTGATTAATCTTGTTCAACTTTCTCAGAACATCCTTAGAAATACTCAAAACTGAGAAAACATATATGGGAATAGATTGTAAAATAAATGTAACCAAAGTGAACCTACCCGTAATGGAAATCCATTGATTTATCTAATTGTTTAGCCTACTCTGTATCTTCTCTATCAAACACCCCCATTCTTCCTTTTTTTGGTTGGTCGCCTTTAAGGGAACTCTTAGATAAGAGATTGGAAGAGATGCTCACCTAAAATTCAAAATATTTAGAATCATGGTCTCCATTTTAGTAGTACAATGAAATAATATAATTAGACTTTTCCTCATTAATAAATTATCTTGTGGTTGCCAAAAAGAGGTTTAGAATTTTTTAAAATTGAGTTGCTTCTAGTGTAGTATCACGACCCATCAAGGTCAAGTTATCTACAAACTGTAATAAGAGAGAGAAGGGGTTATTGATGCACATTTAATTCCTTGAATGAAGCCATTATTCCTTAGAGAGAATATGACCTATACACTTTGCCAAAATGATAAATAGACAAGGGAAAGAGGATACCCTAACGTAGTCCTCTAGAAATAGTAAACAAAGGAGATGGACTGCCATTTATCATCACAACATAATATAATGAAGAAATAGTCCACCTAATCCTAGGAGAAGCTAAACTTCCTCAAGAATTGTAAAAGAAAATCCCAATCTACTCTGTCATAAGCCTTGGAGAGGTCTAAACAAAAAAACATGGAGGGGGATCTTTGTGCGTACATGGAGTGAAGAGCCTCTTGAGCAAGCACTATTTCATCTACAATTTATCTCCTTCCCACAAATCCTCCTTGCTCTAGCAAAACTATCACAAGAAGGAAGGGTTTCAACCTTTGAGCTATTATCGTTGTAATGATTTTTAGAACATTACACAAAGATATTAGTCTAAAGCTATAAATTTTATTTTCCTATCGGTTAGGTATGAGCGTAATGTAGGTTTTATTGATTTATTTCAAAATTGAATTTACCACCTGCACTTTTTCTACCACTACAAGAAGATCATCCTTAAGCAGGTCCCAAAATTATTGGAAGAACTCAATGGGGAGACCATCAGGACCAACAATTTTTTCTTTTTCATCTTGAAACTGCTTCCTTTACTTCTGCCATAGAAACTGGTGTTGTCAATACCTCATTATCCTCTTCCTTACTAAGGGAATGAATTCCCTATAGAATTTCCTCTTTAGCCTTAGAGTCTAGAGGGACTACAGAGAAAAGTTCCTTAAAGTAATCAATGACAATTTTCTTCATCCCATCCCAAGAGTAAACTGGAGTACCACTATCGGTCTTCAACGAAGATACAAAGTTTGAAACTCTTATGACCAAAAGAGATTAATGGAAGAAAGTAGAGTTTCTATCCCCTTCCTTTACCCTTTGGATCTTGATTTTTTTTCATAAGAGTTCCTCCCTCCTTTACCATTCTTCTAACTCAAAAGAGACGGGTTTCCTGTTCGCTAAGCTCCTCTATAAACTCCAATGAATGAATTTGAGCATTCATTTTCTCTAGTTGAGAACCAAAGCTATTTTTTTAGCCCTCGCATCCCCAAACTCATGCCACTTTCATTCCTTAATTCAAGTTTTGATGAATTGTAATCTGTTAACAAAGCAATACATTTGAGTGCCATATCTTGGTTGTCCTTCCCTCCACCATTTAACAATTAATGACTTAAAGGAAGTATCTCTAAACCACATAAGTTGGAATTTAAAAGGTGATTAATTTCTAGCAGATTACCAAAGATCTAACAAAACAAGCCATTGGTGGACATGTTAAATAAGCAATCCCATCACTACTTTTAACAGATATACGACAACTAAGACTTTGCCCAGTAGCTCGCCTTTCACATTGATTGAATAGCAAACGTACGTCTAAACAACGTGTGGCTCTTTTAAAGATGAATATATATATATAAAAAAAAAAAAAAAAAAAAAAATATAAAAAGATACTTCCAACTACATAACTTGAGATTTTGTTTATAAGACAAGCTTTCAACTACTATGAGACTTCTGATGTGGTTTACAACCTTTCTTTTTCTTATTCAAAATTTATTGTTGTAAAAAATATTATTAAAGTATTTTTTTAATTGGTTATATGAATTGAAATGGGTCTTACTTGTATTACATCGTCATTACATATTGGTATTATATCAACTTAAATATTGTTCATGTATTGTCATTACATATTAGTATTATATTAACTTGAATATTGTTCATATATTGTCGTGTTACATCATATTAAAAAATATTCATGTATGATTTGGTAAGATTCTAACTCATGTCTCCTTCAATGTTGAGGAATTTAACATTTTGAACTAATGTCATTTGATAATTAAAAGAATCTAATAAAATAAACTAATACTATTTGATAATTAAAAGAATCTAATAGGTTGAACTAATATCATTTCATAATTTTTATTGAAAATCATGCATAAGTAATCATAACTAGGAATTGAAAACCTCCTCCAAAGGGACTAGGTAAGATTAATGTGGATGAATCCTCAAAGATAAATTTGAGAAGAGCAAGTATGGGGAATAGGTTGCCTTTCAAATGGTCTCCCTAATTTTATCTTTGTGAAAAACCTTTTTATCTTATCCATTAACCTGGTAAAAGGATATGCCATCTTAAAGTGATTATAGGAGACTCTAAAGGTGGGGTGAAGAAAAATTAAGGTGGAATGAAACTTCCAAATTATGATTAACCACTTAAAAGATTAGGTAAGTAAAAAAAATAAAGATTGGAGAATACAAAGAATACTTAAACAAATACAAATGACCCAACAATGCTTTGATGCAGTGGAATTTATACATATATATTTAGACATCAAAAAAAGGTGGCAGATGTGATTGTTAACTGGATTCTTGATCAAGGAGACTTCACTTGCTATGAATATCCTCCCAAATGGTAGCCTCAAGACTAAGAAAGCTCTTTTTTCTATTCTTACCATTGATAGTATTACTTGTTATATATAAATTTATCTATCTTTGTTTTACATGGTTACTCTTATTTTTATATAGATAGCTATTATCACTTGACTTAAAAACCTTCATACCTTCAAAAACAGATATGCAATCTAACTTTCAACTAATTTTATTTATTAATAAAAATAATAATAATTTGAGCACCTTTAGGAGGGGAATCTGAACTATATTTAATTTATTAATTAAAAAAAAAAAAATTAATTTGACCACCTTGAGGAGGGGAATCTGGTGGGGAAGTCCGCCTCTCCGACACCATTCCTTTACAAGAAGGAAAGGCGCGAGCCAACAGATGGATATATGTATTTTTTATTTTAGCAATCTTCCAGGGGAAAGTCCTTGAAATATGATTGATGCAATGGTGATCATATTGTAGTTGTGTCTTCTGTAAGGAGAGGAGAGTGATTTGGTTTGATATCTGCTTATCTGGAATAAGCCTTAATGCTTGGGCAGTTGATCTAAGATGGGTAGAAAATTCAGCGATGAAGTTGTTGGTATGGTTAGAACAATGGTCAACGGAGCTGGAAGCATGCCTGTGGTCTCAGAGGGGCTATTACTGAAAGCTGAATCAAATTCAACGCTTTGTGGGGCAGAAGACGGTCCCGGGGGGCCAGAAGTGGCAATTCTGTTCGTGGGGATTTCTTTGGTTCTGGGGATAACTTCCAGACAACTCCTCCGAGGGACAAGGATTCCGTACACAGGTGCTCTGCTGTTGTTGGGGATCGGCCTTGGAGCTCTAGGTGGAGTATTTTCTTTGAAAGGGATAGAAAGTAGGTTGTTAGTTGAAAGGGTAGATGGTAAGTATGTTGTTGGTAGCAGCCAAGCCTGGTTGAAAATGATAGATGGTTGCAGTTAAATCGTTGTTGAAAGGGATAGAAAGTAGGTTAGTTGAAAGGGATACATGTTAAGTTCCTAGTTGAAAGGAGCAGAATGTTTATTGAAAGGAATAGATTGTAGGTGGTTGATAGCCAAATATTTATTAATAAATTACCCAAATTTTATAATCTTTGAATTTATATAAAATAATTTCTTTCACTTTTATATTTTTATATCTTTTAAAGTTATTCATAAATATAAAATAATTTCTTTCACTTTTATATTTTTATATCTTTTAAAGTTATTCATAAAAACTTGCCTTTGCCATCTGGTGGCACAATTCTTGTTGGTGGATGCTCCTTTTGATAGCTTTGAAGCTTTAGGTGAGTAATTTCTCTTTTATATCGCGAAGTTCTTTATAAGAACTTGCTTTTGCCACCCGAAGAAATGAAATGAAAGATTTTAATTACGTCCACGAGACCCAAATATGGTCTATGGGATCTCAAATATGGAAATACAATTACTCAAATCATATCATATGATCTTTAATATCTTTGAGAAGGTTGTTCCTTCTCCTGCTGATTTGTGTTAGCAATTCTCCAACTTTTTTTGTTTTACTGTCTTCAAATAAATCTGTAATAAACTCGTTCCCAAGTGTTTCTTTGTATTTGTCACGGATATCTGAAAAACTCGGGCATTTATAGATGAAGTGTTCCTCTGTCTCTACTGCCCCTATGTTGCATAGAGTACATATCCTTTCTTCCCATTGTTCTTTGGGCGTTGTCCATCTACCTGTTTCACATCTAAGCCTATGAGAGCTAGTCCTTATCTCGAGCAATGAGTATTTTTTCCTTCCACTTGATTTCAGCGCCTATATACGCTTTTTTCCTTGTGGTCATACGTTGGGTTAAAATTTGCAATATAATATTGTCTTTTCCTGCTTGCATTTTTCCACATTCCACTTCTGAACTTTTCATTCACATAATTTTTTGTCTTTGTTGACATTTGGGCATTCATTTATGTTGATTTCCCAACGTTTCATCCATTTCTGATTTTGTTTCATCCACGTATTCTTTCGCCTATGCAACTCTTCGTCCCTAGCTGCTCTAGGCCATCTATCATTTGTCATGTTTTCTATTTTTTTCAAGTAACATAACAACTTGGTCATAGCAATTGCTTCTAAAGGGAACATTCCAGTTTCAGCTAGAATAATTTCATAAGGGGTTGTGGCCTTAATTTTGAGAAATTTTGTGATTAGATATTTTTGAATCCTTTCTATTTGCCTCCATTTTGCATTTGTTGTGCCACTAGCCCACACCTCGCAACCATACAACAGAACCGGTGTAACAAGTAGGCCAAATAAGACCTTGGTGGTCTTCCAGTCCCACAACTCGGCATTCCTACACCTGTTTTGAAGTGCATATAGTTCTCTCCAACCACTTTGAGTTCTTTTCATCCTACATGTATTCTAATTAAGTTTGTCATGAAAGCCTATGCCCTGGTATTTGTATTCTACTACTACATCAAGCGGTTCTCCTGCAAACTAAAATTTGAGTTGTTGCTTCTTTTTTACTGAAAAAATCATAATTTTTGTTTTGCTTGTGTTCACCTGCATCCCAACTTCTTTACAAAAGAGTTCTAGAGCTTGAAGGTGATCTTCTAGATCTTTGGTTGTTTTGGCCATAAGAATTACATCATCTACATACATGAGGAGTTTTACCACATATTTGGCTAAATGCACACCCTCTCCCCCAAATTTGTTTATCCATTCTTCTAACTTGTCAATGTACAACCCAAATAAGGTCGGAGATAGAGGGCAACCTTGTTTGACACCTATGTCACTACCAAAATATTCAGATAACCCTTATTGTGTTCTGATTATAGCCTTTACATGCTCATATAGTCTGTGAACTGCTGCCTCGTAGTGAATTGGAACCTCTAGCTCTTCCATTCTGCTCCATAATTTTTTCCTTGGCACTGTGTCAAATGCCTTTTTGAAGTCTACAAAACAGCAAAAAGCCTCCTCTTTTTGTCCCATATTTTTTCCACTATGTGTCTGAGCGTGATACAGTGATCAATAGTTGAGTGCTTGGGCCTAAAACCTGCTTGCCCCTTTGCTCTCTTTTCCTTTTCTTCTACCCATATGCTGATCCTACGCTCTATCATACTCCCAAACAACTTTGCAAAGAGAGGTTTGATCATGATAGTTCGATAGTTTGAGGGATTATTTACATCTCCACTTTTAAACAAAGGAATGGTCAAGCTAGTTGTCCACTCGTAGGGAAACCATTTTGTATGACCTCATTGAAAATTTCTTTGATTTGCGGTGCCAAGATATCTACCCCCCATTTTATATGCTCTGCTTGAAGATTGTCTATGTCACGGGCTTTACCAGTTGCTAACTTTTTAATCCCTTGAATAATGTCTTCAATTGTGAAAATTTCTTTCTTGACAATGATAGTAGGGGGTGTCTCTTGCTGGTTACTACGTTGATATAGTTGTTTTGAATAGAGGTAGGTTAGTTAGTGACCTAGGTGGAGTAATTTATCCCTCTTTTATATCGCGAAGTTGTTTATAAGAACTTGCTTTTGCCACCCAAAAAGAGGTAGGTTAGTTAGTGACCTAGTATGATTTTTGGACAGTTTTATTAGCTTCCTTTTTATTTAAGTTTATTTTAAATATTTTTAAATACATTTTTAATTTTTTTATATAATAAAAATAATTTGTTTTTATCAATTAAAACAAATTATCTTTACTAATTTTATAATGTAAATTGTTTTTATTGTTTTTATTTTATTTGTTTTTTTTTGGTAATTATTTTAATAGATTAACAATGGGTTTTTATAGAGGATCCCAAAACCTTATGTACAAAATTAGCCATACTTCTAATGATGTATCATGCCTCCTGGCTGGAAATATAAGCCTAATTGCAAGAAAAGCAGACCCTAGACTAATTGCCATGAGGCTACAAAAAGGGCATTTAAGCCTGATTAACCATATAACAAAACGAAAAAACCAGGAAAACAACAAGTAAAAGCCAAAGAAACTGGAACATGGAGATCGGAAGCACAACAACCAAACACCAGAAACAGCTAATCCTGGTCCTCCTGATCCTTCGAATTCTGACGCTTCTGGTCCTGCTTCAAAATTTTAATCATGGAATTGACGGTAGTGAGAATAGTTGAAGCCAGTTCCAGAAGGGATTTACCAGGAGGAATCTCCCTATCACTCTCAGTGTCCGACGGAATCTGCTGCGGAAGGACGTCCTTCTCCTCCTTTCTGACTTTCTTCAGACGCTGGGAGGACCTGCCAGGGGTGGAGGATTTGCCACCAATACTACGTTTAGGCCGAGAACGAAAGGTGCTACTGTAAGGGGAAGGCCTGTCAGCGCTGGGAGGGCTGTTTCTGAAGGAGCTGGAGGCTTGGCCCTGCGTAGGAGAGGACACATTACGGGGGGCTTGGGAATTCAAGGGGTTGAAAACCTGAGGAGGAGGGCGCATGGCCAGGGCATGCCTGTAAATGACTGCCATGAGACCTTGATGGGTGGGAGGGGATGACGCTTTCCTACTCTTTTCAATGGCAAGCCCAAGGGAGTGCGTAAGATAATCGGGAAAGCTCACTTGCTTGGCATCGCGGAGGTGGTTATAGAAGCTAATGTGGAAGCTACGGAGAGGCTTGTCGGGATCATCACATGTAATATATTGCATGATGGGAATCATGGTGGACCTGTATGGTTCAGGGAGGGCAGACCGGAGGAGGCACGACTTGTCCCATCCGAGGTTTTTCCCCTTATCAGGGAACTGCTCCAGCTCCTCGGCCCAATTGTGGTTATCTCTTCTGATGATCCGCCCATGGGATGGCAGACCAGAGACCGCCCCACCAAGAAATCAGCCGAAACACGAATATTAATACCTTTTATGACCACATCACCCTGGGTCCAAGTATCAATGAAGCCCTACGAGATTTCTTGGTCGGGGCCAGCAAATTTTTCCAGGAAGGGCAACAGCTTCTTAGCTTTCATAAACATGCGCGCCTCATCGCAAAGGGACAGGGTAGAGGGCTCGATGAAGGGACCAGCCATGGTTAAAATCACCTGCAGAATGCTCCAAAAAATAGAGATTGAAACAAAACATCGACAAATATAAAAAGGGAGGGGGAGGATAGATCTGACCATGAGCCGCCACCCACGATCGACCCGGAGCCAGCGCCGCAAACCAAGGCCAAAAAGGAAAGGTGCCACGCAGATCACGAGCTCACCCATCCTCTGTCTGAAGTTGCCACGTGGTCTCTCCATCCCTTTTGCCATAAAACCTTCATCCTCCTTCCATGCACGGGAAGGACTGGAAAGAGCGTGCCAAATCCAAGGCAAGGATTTGGCGTGACCCAAGCCCAAACATTCCCGCACTCCGCCAATGTCCCAACCACACGTGAGCACCATTGGAAAGAGGTACTTTGAAATTCCATCATCGAACCAATGCCAGGAACGGGAAAAAATAGCAAGACCGCCTTGGTGGAGGAAGGTGTGCTGATAGCCTACAGGGCACCAAGTCTGGTGCGTCTTGGAAACTTGGAAACAAACAGCTTTGGGAACAGGACTACGCTTCACATGACGCGTGCACCCACTATCGCACAGGGGATTGGATAGAGCTGCCACCCTAACCCGATACTCATCGGGAAGGACCTTCCAAAATCTGCATGGGGAACACCTCATGAAGGGATATCTGCTCTGGCAATTCTTTCCACCTCTGATGGGAAGCGAGACCGCCACACGACCGGACACGTAGTCGCGAGCCCTTTGTTGGCCATGTGGTCAGCCACGCGATTGCCTTCTCTAAGGATATGACTTGCTTTCCACCTGCCACGTTGGGAAAGTAGCGACCTTGCCTCAAGAACGATGTTGAAGACCCTCCAGGATGGGTCTTTGGTGCCTAGGAGGTAATTCACAATGTTGAGCGAATCTCCTTCAATAATTAGAGGCCGAGGATCCTCAGAGAGGATCCGGATTCCTTTCGTAGCGCCTCGGGCTTCGGCATAGTGATTCGTCTGAGAGCCCAACTCTTCACAGTAGGCCACCACAAGATTCCCATCATGATCTCTAACAACACCCCTCGAACCAGCGGGCCCAGGATTACCCTTTGCCGCTCCATCAAAATTTAATTTAATCCATCCCACGGGGGGTTTGGTCCATCTAACACTTCTTCGGCAAGGACCTGTAATAGCTTTCGAAAACGGGCAGAGATTCATCCTTTTGAAAATCGCTTCTTCGTTCGAAAGATGGGGGCGGGGACTGGGAACAACATTAGAGTTCTCAATGGCATAGGATAAGGCCCTTTGAGCGACACAAGGAGGCACTTTTGGGGCTCTGCCAAAGACTCTGGCATTCCTCTCTAACCAAATTTGCCAAATGGAATGGTGGAAGGAGGCCTCAAGGAGGAAGCGGAGTTTAGGATTCTTGAAAGGATTAGGCCATTGATGGAAAGCATCTCTGAGGGATCGGGGAGAGCACCAGAGGATTTGGAAGGAGGATAGGACAATGCTGAGGACCGAGTGGGAAAAGGGGCAGTGCAGGAATAAATGGTCCCTCGTCTCGCACTCCGCTAAACACATGTAACACCTATTGGGGAAGGCAAAACCCCTCTTGTGAAGGTTGTCAATGGTTAAGGCTTTGTTGTGAAAAGCAATCCACGCAAAGAAGTTCACTTTAGGGATGACCCCTTTCCTCCAGACAACTTTCCACCGATAATCCAGGGCGCTCTCGTTGGTAAGAAACTCATAGGCTGATCTAACAGAGAAAAGACCATCCTCCGTACCACTCCAGATGATTCTGTCAATCCTCCTAACAGATGGAATTAAAACCGATTGGAGGATGTTTGCCAAAAAGGCAACCTCATTATTAAACCCTTCCACACCTGGAAGTTTCCACCGAGGGAGACGAGAGCTCCGGTCTATGAAATCCACCACCCTGAGTTGGGAGTTTGGGTCGGTTTGTTCTCTCAGCCCAGCAAGGTCCGCCCTCAAGCCAAGGGCTTCTTCAGTCGCCCACCTGTCCTTCCAAAAGAGGATGAGGTTGCCATCACCCAAAATCCAGCGGGCTCCCAAGCTGATCAAATGACGGGTTTGGAGCACAGATTTCCAAAAAGTCGACGCTTCAGGAGGGATCTCAGCGTCAAAAAAAGAGTTGGAGCCAAGATACTTCCTTTTGACCAGCTTAACCCACTCCACCGGGTCACTAGTTAGGATCCTCCAAGCATGCTTCGCGATCAGAGCTGAGTTCATAAGTCTTGATCTCCTCATCCCCAAGCCGCCTTGGTCTTTCCGCGAACAAACCTTGTCCCAGGCAACAAGAGGAATTCTGGATTTTTCTTCATTGCCAGACCACAGAAAGGTCCTCTGAATCTTCTCGATCTTGGAGTGAACAAAAACTGGAAGCATGAACACCGACATAAAGTAGGTTGGGATCCCCTGAAGACAAGCTTTGGTAAGGGTGGCTTTCCCGGCTTGCGACAGGAGTTTGCCCTTCCAAGTGCCAAGTTTCTTGTGAAGGCGTTCCAGGATCATGTTCCACATACCTCCACTGGCACGGCCATTGCAAGACAGGGGCAACCCCAGATAAGACGTAGGCAGGGAGTCAATGGTGCATTCTAAAATTTTGGCAATCCGGAGTTGCCTACGCAGGGGAGTGTTAATAAAATAAATTTTGCTCTTGATGTAATTAACCTTTTTCCCGATAGCTTGCTCGTAACGGGAAAGGATCCGCTTGAGGGATTTGGCCTGGGCAACAGACGCCCCAGTGGAGATGAGGGTGTCATCCACAAATTGCTGATGAGTGACAGGTTCAACTCTAGAAGTCGGCAGAATGCCGAAAATCTTGTTCTGACGAAGAGCCTCTTTCAAAGACCAACTCATAACCTCCGCCAAAAGGATGAAGAGGATGGGAGACAAAGGGTCGCCTTGTCTGAGGCCTCTGGCGCTTTGGAAATACCCAGCTGGGGACCCGTTGATCAGGACAAAAAAAAGGGAGTGGATATACAGCTGCAGACAAGGTCAATCCAGTGGGGATGAAAGCCGAACTTGAGGAGGACAGCACACAAGAACCTTCTATCAACCCGGTCGAAGGCTTTGTTCATGTCTAGCTTAAGAAAAAGAGCAACATTCTTGGAGCGGTAAGCAGAGTGAAGAGTTTCATGGACAATGATGACACCATCAAGAATGTTTCTGCCTTTAACAGTGCTTCCCTGACAAGGATCAACCAGGAGAGGGAGAACGGGTTTCAGTCTATTGGCTATAGACTTGGTGAGGATCTTGTAAAAAACATTGCACAAGTTGATGGGCCGGTAGTCAGAGAAACTCTTGCAGGCTGGAGACTTAGGAATGAGAGCAAGAAAGGTGGAATTGAGTTTCGGGTGAATGGATCTGGAAGCTTGTATGTCCCGAATAGCTTCGCACACATCCGAACCCACAACATCCCACATGACTTGAAAAAAATGGGGGGGAAAACCATCGGGGCCAGGGGCCTTGTCTGGTTGCATGGAGAACAAAGCTTCTTTAATCTCAGACGAGGAAAAAGGTTCCAGAAGCTTGATGCTTACCTCGTGGGGGACTTTAGTCGAAAAGTTGGCAAGCAACGATTTCTGGACCTGAATGTTGCTGTCGGGAGGAGTGCCAAGCAAGTCCTAAAAAAATCAACCGCTTCGCTCCTGATTTCCTCTATTTCCCTGGTTACACGCCCATCCTTGCAAGACACTTCTCTGATCTTGTTGGCCCCTCTGTGCCTCATGGTAGACGCGTGGAAAAACCTCGTGTTGGAGTCTCCATTCTTCAACCAAAGGTCTCTAGATTTCTGGCGCCATAAGGTTTCCTCCCTTGCAAGAGTAGAATGGTAATCCACCAAAAGACTCCGTTCTTCCTCCCTGAGACCCTCGGTGTAACCTTCGAGCTCCATCCTCTCCTCCAAAACTTTCAGGTTGTCCGAGATGGACTTTTTGGACTCAAAAATGTTGCCAAAAACCTCTTTATTCCATATTTTCAGCCTCTCTTTGACCATTTTGAGTTTTAAAGCCACTCTCTTAGGGGCGTTTCCTCCCACCTCCTGTTGCCACCACGTTGAAACCAATCCTTTGAAGTCTTTGTGAGAAATCCACATGGATTCAAATCTGAAGGGGGTCTTAAAAACGGGCCCGTCGTTCACCTCCAAAAAAATAGGGTTGTGGTCAGACCCAATCCTTGGTAGGGTCGAGAGAGTTGCACCGCCAAGGATGGGAATAGCTTCTTGGGAAATGAAAAATCTGTCGAGCTTGACTTGAATCAGGCTGCTCCCAATCCTTCTGTTGCTCCACGTGAAGGATGCTCCTTTGAGTTCGATGTCAAGCAGGTTGTTAGTAGAGACAAAATCTCTAAAGTCCTCCAAGCTGCAGCTTGAATGGTCAGACCCTCCTTTTTTTTTCGATGGGTGAAGGGGACAGTTGAAGTCTCCCCCTAAGACCCAAGGAAAATTACTAAAATTCTCCCTCATCTCGGGAAATAGCCTTCCACATTTCTGCTCTCTCCGTGGCAGAATTCGAAGCATAAACATTGGACAGAATCCAGGAAAAATTGGTAGTTTTGGAATGGAACAACACATTGATAATCCTATTGGAAATTGACAGCAAGTTGCCCTCAACACTCACTGGATCCCACAGAACCATGAGCCCTCCCGCTGTTCCCACTGCAGGGCTGTACAAAAATTTTGCCTTGGCCCAAATGGCCTTAGCAACTCTATCAGAGGAGATAGCATCGGTCTTGGTCTCTTGCAAAATTAGGATGGAAGGGTTAGTCCTCTTTCGGAGATCAGCCACTAACCTTCGTTTGGTTGTTCCGTTCAGTCCTCTCACATTCCATGAGAGAACTTTCATCTGGATAGTTTGAGGTTCTTCTTGCCTCCCCTCCCTTGTTGGGGGGAGGTTTTGGTACATGCGCTTCGTCCGTCTGAGTATCGGAATCATCCAGAACCAGCAGACGTTGGGTTCCATTAGCAACATCTGTCGTTGTCTCTTTGTCTCGCCTGTCTTTGTTAGGAGGACGGCCCTGCTTCCTCTCACTACCAAAATCTACACTTTGTTTTTGGCTCCTCGTATTTCGAGGGCTAATGTGACCAGACTGTTCACCCCTCCTACCTAGGAGGTAGTCTTCTAGCAATGTTTGTGAATTGAAATCGGGGTGGCCCTGGTCCTGGAGCTTGGGTGAATCAGATTGAGTGATATTTTGGGAGGGAGTCCAATCCTTCTCCTCCTACGAATGGCTTTCCATACGGGAGTCTGCTCCTAGCTGGGTTTTTGCTCCAAACTGCACAGGGTCCGTTTGGTGGGTGAAATTCTCAACAGGCTGGGAGAAATCGCCGTGGTCCCTGGAGGGGCCTGGAGATTCATGGCCCATCGCATTTGGAAGATTTGACTGTTTCGCCTGTCCTTCGCCATGTTCCAGGGGGTTACAGGTTTCACGCTTCTGCTTACCCAGTTTTTGAAGAGGACAATTGGACTGGAGGTGCCCTTGAGAACGGCACTGGGGGCAGAAAGTTGGCCTATTCTCATAGACAATAGCTTGTTTGTGAAGAACGGTGCCTCCAGACCGGAGAGTGATGGAGGATGGGAGCTCCGCCTCCAAATCCGTCAACACGCAAAAACGGGCTTGGACGAACCTTGTTCGAGCTCGGGTGGGAGGGTCAATGGTGACCAACTCCCCTATGGAGCGAGCAATACCTCTTATTACATTTTCATGCCATCCGAAGAGGGGAAGACTCGGGAGCCTAACCCATATTGGGGCAATGTTGATGTTCTGGGTATCAGGATTAAAGTCCATGCCCCACTTCCTAAGGAACAGACTTCTACGGCCCAGAAACCATGGCCCACCAGCCAAGATTTTACAGTAGTCCTCCTTGTTGTTCAATATAATAGCGAAAAACCCCGGGATAGGGCCGCCAACTCCAAATGTCCAGAGGTCCTCCATTTGCTTGCCGCCCACTTGCGAATGGTCTCCATGTCGGGACGACCACCAATGAACTTACCTATGAGGGTATACTTCTCATACTCCACGAAGCTTGAGAGTACTTCCGTCGGGATGTCCAGCTCATCCCCAGCCGGGAACAACTCCTTGGTAAAAAAACCGCTTAGGGTTTCTGAAGCCGCTGCCTGGGCATACGACTTTTGTGGCCCACCCCCCCATTTGTCTGGTGGGTCCTTACCCCGACTGACACCGTCGTCAATCCGTTCTTCTTCATTTGGCAAGGACGCCTCCGCATCTCCAGACCCGGGGTGCCCTCCGCCCGCTCCGCTGTGCCCATGGTTCGAACCGTTGCCGCTCCCGTGCTCTCCCGCAGAGGACTTCCCGCCCATCGTCATCCCCTATTTTATTTGTTTTTGGTTTCAATGTAAGTTGTTTATTTTAATGGATTATATGGGATTGAAATGGGTCCATCCTCACTATAGAGTGGTATTACATCAAAGTTTGGATATTATATTTGAACTTGGGTTTCCTCTTTGAAATGTTGAGGAATCTAATTGATTGAGCTAATGTCATTTGATTTTTTTACGAGGGATCATGATCCCTTCATACTAGTAAGATTTGAACCTTAAACCTTTCAAAGAGAGGCCAAAGCCCTTACCACTAGAGTAAGCTTGTAGCTCCCCTAATACAAGTTGTTTTTGTTGCTTCTATTTCATTTGTTTTTGGTTCTATATAAAAAATAAAATAATTTTTAATAATTTAGATTATTCCTATAAAATCTATTAGGAAAATAGATTGTAAGGTGATTAGCTTGGCAATTTTTCAAGAGGCTTCAAGAAATAAGAACTATGATACTATTTTCTAGCTTTTAAAAATGGTTATTTGTAATGTCCCTTTTTAAGAAACAACAAACCCTTACTATGAAAATGCAAAAATTAAGTACAACAAGGAAATAACTTAGAAATTGCTCATAAAATAACACAAGTATGAGGAGAAATCAGCCAGTATCATATATTAAATATTGCCAAACCAATACAACAGACTCCCCAAGGTCGAACAGTATGCAAAAACTCCTCAAAAATGACCCCAAATACAAGCGTAGGGTTTGGGGCTACCAACAGATCTGAAACACATGACACAAATGCTCCCAAAAATGCCACGAACTCCTCATGGATGCCTCTTTTTTTGTATTTTTTATATTTTAGGGCAATAACACCTACAATGATATTGCCAAGACCCCAACCATGCTTCTCTAATGCACTATGGGAATGAGCAAGACCTGCAATCTCAACTCATGGAACCTCTAGGGTTTCAATATTCAATTCTGATATCAACATAACATCCCCAAAATGGGACGTCTCACTCCCTTATATAGGGTGAGGTTCTAATTTGGAGTTGACATCTCCCAACCCTAAAATCACTTAAAGTGCCTTATTACAACATAAAAACATAAAACATAAATAAACACAACTTAAGTTATGTCTCCTAGTCACATGAACCCCTTTTTCACTTTTATAATTAAGTGTAGGAGACATTTACAAAAAATATTTATTTTTGGGACATTACAAGTCCACCCTCCTCAAATGGCTTGTCCTCAAGCAAAGTCAAAGCTGGAGCATCTAAAATTTTTGCACCTTCCCAAGTAGCATCCTCCATAGGCAAGTCCTTCCACTTCACAAGATATTCTTTGACAGTCCTACTCCTAAGCTTTCTCTCCCTTGTCTCAAGGATCAATTTAGGTTCAAGAATGAGCTTTCCTTCATCATCAAGGGGTGGCAAATTTGAAGATGGTTGAATATGTTGGCCCAAGGCCTTCTTCAAACAAGAAACATGGAAGACATTATGTATTTTACTTCCACTTGGAAGTTCCAAAGCATATGCAACTTGTCCAACCTTACTCAACACCTTGTAAGGTCCATAAAATTTGGGTTTGAGTTTTTTTGCTCCACTTATTTTCAATGTAGACTGTTTGTAGGGCTGCAACCTAACATAAACCAAGTTTCCCACCTCAAATGAGCGCTCACTACGCTGCTGATCTGCATACTTCTGCTAATTTTGTGCCGTAAGAATATTTTCCTTCAAAGCATTAATAATATCTTGATTTTCTGTTGCAAAGTCTCTAGCTTTTTGGACCCTTGAATCACCAAAAATCAGATCTAAAAAGTGTGGAGCATCATAACCATAAAGTTCCTTGAATGGAGACATTTTTATGGACATATGATAAGTAGAATTGTAGCAATATTCACCAAGGTGCATCCATTTAACCCATGCCTTTTGTTGACCTGAAACATAATTCCTCAAATATCCTTCAAGCCATTTGTTAACAATTTCAATTTGCCCATCATTTTGGGGATGGTAGCTAGTACTAGGAGTCAATTTAGTACCACATAGCTTAAAAAATTCTTGCCAAAACATGCTCAAAAATCTGTTGTCCCTATCACTCACAATGGATTGAGGCAAACCATGCAATCTGAAAACTTCTTTAAAAAACAAATCAACAACTTGTATGGCTGTACAAGTTGTTGAAATGGCATAGAATGAGCAAATTTTATCAATATATCAACAAAAAATATGCAATCCTTCATGTATACCTTGGGCAAACCAGTAATGAAGTCCATGGAGATACTTTCCCATTTTTGATTGGGAATAGGAAGTGGCTGAAGTAAACCAGCTGCAAATTCATGTTCCCCCTTGCTTTCTTGGCAAATAACACATTCCTGAAAATGCAAGAAGACATCCCTTTTCAAACCCTTCCAATAGAATATTTCTCTAACCTTTTTGTAAGTCTTGTAGAAACCTGGATGGCCTACAAGTGGAGCATCATGCATAGCTATAATTAAAGCTTGTTTCAGCTTCGATTCAGGTACTAAAAACACTCTTCCCTTACAAAAAATCAGTCATTTTTTATGGTTGAACCTGTCATCTTCAACTTGCCCATTTATTAGTTTAGAACAAAAATCATTCTTTGCATATTCAGCCATAATTTTCACCTTCCAATCAGCAGAAATAATGGAAAGAGAATGAAAAGTAGGGTGCCTAGAAAGTGCATCAATAGCTGAATTCTTCTTACCCTTTACAAACTCAATTTCAAAATCATATGATTGCAACTTTGTTACCCATTTCTGTTGTCTTTCATTCAGTTCAACTTGTCCCAAGAAGTATTTCAAACTGTTATGATCAATTTTGACCATAAACTTGCCACACACTAAGTATTGCTTGAATTTGGTCAAGGCATGCATGATAGCTAGCATCTCTTTATCATAGATGCTGAAATTTTTCTCCACATTTGAGAGCTTTCTACTCTCATAAGCAATGGGGCATCCTTGTTGCATAAGTACAACTCCAACTCCAACACCTGAAGCATCACAAGCAATAGTAAAAGCAATAGAAAAATCAGGAATAGCAAGTAAAGGAGTGGAAGTCATTACATCTTTCATCTTTAGAAAAGCTAAAAGAGCCTTATTGGACCATGAAAAGGCCCCTTTCTTAGTTAATTCAGTAAGGGGGGAAGCCAAAGAAGAAAATCCCTTAATGAACCTCCTGTAGTAACTGCATAAACCCACAAAACCCCTTAATTCTGTTAGGTTGGATGGTATAGGCCATCTTTGTACAACTGAAACTTTAGTTTGATCAACCTTCACCCCATCTTTACAAATAATGTGCCCACTCTCAAGTAAATCAGCAATGGTCTTTTCAATCTCATCTTTGAAAACCTTAGGATGCCTATAAGGTTTAATTATGATAGGTTTACTATTTGCTTCCAATTCAATAACACGCTGAAAACCTCTACTAGGTGGCAAACCTTTAGGTAGGTCAGAAAATACCTTAAGATGTTTTTGTAGTAAATCTTGAATTTAAGGATGGTAGGTGGCTAATTTTTTCCTTTCTGAACTGAAAATTATAGCTGCCCACTCAACGTCCTTATGCCTTATCATCTTCTCCATTCTTTTGTATGAAACCTCCAAAATTTTGCAAGAATATTTTGACCCATTTTTCTTGATTCCTTGCAACACCACATCTTTCCCTTCAAGCACAAATTTCAGTTCTAATTTTTGATAATTAGTAACATAATCACCAAGTGAATACAACCATTGCACACCCAAAACCATATGTGGACTACCTCCTAAGGGAAAAACAAAGAATTGCTCATCTACTTCCATGTTGCCAAAATTAATTTTTATGTTTCTTACCACTTTGTTGCATGTGATAAGATCACCATTGCCAATAGCAACACTAAAACCAGGAATGATAGTTGTAGGAAGATTCTTTCTAGTGGCAAACTTCTCATCAACAAAATTGTAAGTAGCACCACCATCTATTAAAACAATAACCTTTTCATCAAAAGATCTACCCGGTACCTTAATAGTGCGAATCGATTCAACCCACTTAAAGTGGCTAGGGAACCTTCAGGAACTTCCTCATACTCCCTTTGTGCTTCCTCTTCCAAGGGTGTCTCATCTGCCTCATAAAAATCAGGATTATCAAAATTAGAATCAGAATGTAATTCAATGATTTTCATACCTCCTTCTCTACATTTATGACCTCTTTGCCAAGGAGACTTGCAAATGAAACACTTGTTTTGTTTCCTTAGCTCATCTTTCTCTTCTTGTGTCAAGTGTGGGCCATTTGGGGGCTTATTAGGTGGCTTAAAACCAGATCTGAAACCTTATCCATGCGTGGGATTCTTGCCATAAAAATTTCTCTCATTTCCACCTTGTTGCCCATACTGCTGTCCAAAAAATGTTTTTCTGGCTGCAAAAGGTGGTCTAGCAGGTGGATTATGTGCAAAATATTTCTGTCAAGGAGGTAAAACAGATTCTAAGCTTAAAGCTCTCTTAATGGCATCTTCAAGAGTGGTCAGTTCAAAATATTTAACTAATTCCTTCACGGGTTCCAACAAACCATCCATAAAAAGAAAAATTACCCTCTTGGGTGAAATATTTTGTACCTGAACTGAAAGTTGTTCAAACTCCTCCACATAGGCATGAATGGATGAAGTTTGCTTCAAAGTGGCAAGCTCCTTGAAATACTCTTCCACATTCCTCCTTTCAAACCTATTCAAAACCCTGGTACAAAATTCATCAAATGTATCAATATCACCATGCCCTTGGGTTACTAACCCATGATGCCACCATGAGTAAGCACTACCCTCAAGGTGGAGTGTAGCAATCTGAACTACATCAACTTCGGAAATAGGCTCCAAGGTAAAATAAGTCTACAATTTTTGAAGCCATGCCCTAAGTCGTAAGACCATCTTGACCATTAAATGAGGGAATGGTCACCTTTTGATGCAAAAAATGGCTTCTTTTTTTCTTTTTTAGCCTCAACAACAGATTTACCCACAATCTTCAAATATTTATCAAAAGAAACTGCTGCCCTAAAACCCTCAGATTTATTACTATAAGTAGCAAACCATTCATCTAATTCATCGATTACCTCATTTTCCTCCCGTGGAGGTGGTGGAACAAGGAACATAGGCTTGGACGACCTAGGCAAGGGAGTGTGTGAGTTAGATGATGACTCATGCCCATTGTTGTTGCCTCCCCTTTCTCCTTCCCTCCTTTGTGCCATTTGGGTTGCCCAAATCTGCCCTCAATTCTTGTTGATTTGTCTCTTGTAAGGACACCATTCTTTGCAGCATGTCAAGTAGGGCATCGAATTTTTGCTCAGTCCTATCAAGCTGGCCTTTGGGGCTCCTCAACCTCTTCCCTCGTTTGACATTTCCAAAGCGAGTCTATTTCTCCTAGTAAAATATCGATGAACAGGAGGACGATGCATAAAACCCTATCAAACCCTAAAAAGATGGAAATCTGAAATTCTGAAAATTTTGACCACCAATTTTTTTTTTCTGAAACCACAGAACTGCAAATTGGTCAAAAGGGTATCCAAATATGCAATTTTTATTTTCTGAAAAAAATCTTTAAAAATCTGCGAATCCCCTAAAAATCTGCGATTTTCACTAGGGCACAACTTTTCACCACATAAACACACTTATCATCACGAATAACTGAAAAAACACTGAAAATGTTGAAACTAACCACAGGCTGGCAAGATTCCAGCTCTGATACCACTTGTAATGTCCCCTTTTAAGAAACAACAAACCCTTACTACGAATATGTAGAAATTAAGTACAAGGAGGAAATAACTTAGAAATTGCTCATAAAATAACACAAGTATGAGGAGAAATCAACCAGTATCATATGTTAAATATTGCCAAACCAATACAATAGCTCCCCAAGGCTGAACAGATGCAAAAACTCCTCAAAAATGACCCCAAATACAAGCGTAGGGTTTGGGGCTGCCAACGGATCCGAAACACATGACACAAATGCTCCCAAAAATGCCACGAACTCCTCACGGATGCCTCTTTTTTTGTATTTTTGATATTTTAGGGCAATAACACCTACAATGATATTGCCAAGACCCCAACCATGCACCTCCAATGCACTATGGGAATGAGCAAGACCTGCAATCTCAACTCATGGAACCTCTAGGGTTTCAATATTCAATTCGATATCAACATAACATCCCCAAAATGGGATGTCTCACTCCCTTATATAGGGTGAGGTTCTAATTTGGAGTTGACATCTCCCAACCCTAAAATCACTTAAAGTGCCTTATTACAACATAAAAACATAAAACATAAATAAACACAACTTAAGTTATGTCTCCTAGTCACATGAACCTCTTTTTCACTTTTATAATTAAGTGTAGGAGACATTTAAAAAAAATATTTATTTTTGGGACATTACAGTATTGAAAATATTAATTATAAAATATTAAAAAAATAAATATATTTATAATGTGTATAAAAAATTAACATTTAAAAAATAGATTAATTTATATATGTTTTTATTTTAAAATCATTTTATTTATTTTTAATTATTTTGTTTTATTTTTTAAATAGAATTTTAAAAAAGGTATATTTTCTTTTTTATATCGATTTAATTATTTAACATCAAAATTTAAAATTTGATATAAATTACATCAACTATTTAATTCTAGATTAAACTAAAAATCCTTCACTTTTAATTATTTTGTTTTAACCCAAAATAATCAAGTAAATGTGGGTCTATGAAAGACAAACCAGACATTTTTTTTTTTTAAATTTCATTTTGCATTAATAGCCAAAGATTGTTCAGTTTGATAGATTTTGGCTGAATCTAGTAAAGTTGGCTAGAAATGGCTTATATACAGATTTACCTTTTTTCATCAAATGCTAAGTCTTTTTTTATGTGTTAGAGTTTTGTTATAGTTAATAAAAGTGAAATTTTCATGGATTAAGTAAATTGATAATTGTTTGTTTGATTAAACATTTACCAAGAATAGATCTAGATTTAAACCTTGAAAACTTACCTGGTACAAAAATCTTATGAATCTTCTTGTTAGAAGTAATGCATACCCAAGTTACTTTATCAAATTTAAAATTTGTAACCTCCTTGGCAGTTTTGACCCTTCAAGCAAGCTCATTAATTGAGTCATGCATGTGGTAAGTTTATAAAAAATATAAATAAATAAAAGGGGTTTCTTGTTAAAGGATTATTATTGTGGAGATAGATATAATTCCAATCATGTTGTAATATGTTACTAGATTTTGCAACATTATTACTTGATATTATATACCTTCTTACCTGCTCTTCTTTTTGAGAGCTCCTTTGCCATGGAAATTCATCAGATCAAGGTATGCCTCGCTTTGTATCACTGTATCTTTCTTCAGCATTCTTTTAAAGTAAAACTTGCCAGAATTTACATGCAATAAATAGATTTATAATATATTTTATGACACAGCTAATTTCTGTCTCAAATTTAAGAGACTTTTAAGGACCTTTTTAATTCATAAAATAATAGGGTGATAGTCTGGTAAGTTCTTTTTAACAACTCTGTACATCTCTAATATATTGAAAAGTGACTTTGCATGTGTGTTACTTTGAACTAAATGATTGTGGAAATGTTTACTTTATTGCCATTGGTACAGTTTTGGGCTGATAATTTATGCAACAATAGTAGAATTCCTACAAAATGTCAAAGACTTGTTTGACCAATTGAATATTGTTACTTCACTACTTTCTTTTTAATGCACTTAACCTTGGTATGATACATGAAGTATTTGCTAGAGATGGAGCATGTGCTTAGTCTAGTAATTAAATAAATTGCTTGTGAAGGAGATTTTACCAAGCTAAGTTGCTTGAAAATGAGAAGTGACAGCATTTTTGAAAACGTTTCAAAATCATCACGTCCAAAATTTTTGGAAATAGGGGATACATGCTGTGTGTGTATGTTGAACACTCAAGTACAGAATATACCTAAGCATATGATGCTGGACTGATCTAAATTTAAGCCTGACAATCAAACAGAAATGCCAAAATGGAAAGGAGTCACTTTATAGATTAGTTAGATTCATCATCAGCCTAGTTAGGCTAATCATCATACATCTGATAATCAGATTGAGATATATGGACATGAATATATTGATGGCATCCATGCTACTAGAGCAGAGATCACTGCCATTGAATAAGACCACCCTACAGATGTAGAAGAAGCAGCTTCTAATAGATGAAGAGTGGTACCTACCTCGGGATCTTTAGGATTTATCTCCCTGTTTGTGTTCTATGATGACTATTTGCCCTGTTTACCAACGGTAAAGATTTTGATGTGCAAAGAACAAATTTTCAGTTCTTTTTAGAATCCAACATTTATTGGTATACTGAATGAATAAATTGAGTGCTAATATTTCTTTGAAGAACTTGCCACTTGTAAAGGAAAAGACATGGTAAGTGTTTGCAATTTTTTAGTTGCTCATAGCATATAAGGTCTGCAATCATACAAGATTCAACACCTCTCTGTCCTCAATTGTAGGTATGTACATAAAGGCTTCTCGACAACAATGGTCAAGCTAGGTCGGGTTCCATGCAACCTTAGCAGGATTTGGAATCCTGATGCCTTTATGGATGCCTTCATGTCCTTTGGTGCCGTCCTGGTCCTGTTGCTAAAATGGAGAAACTCATATCCTAATTGTTTTGATTCGAAGCATATAACAATCATGGAGGCGTGTGGTTAAAATCTTAAATAGATGGGCACTAATGGCCTTCCCCAGGTAGTAAGCTAATTGATAGCAGAGTTCATCATCTCTACATAATGATGTTTACAATGTCTCAGATTCTCAACCATGTCATCAATCTCGTCATAAATTTCCCGAACGTCATCAATCTCATCATAAATTTCCTGAAAATAAGGTCTTTTTATGTCTGTCTTTAGATGACATCGACTCTGGTTTGTGAACTTGACTAAGAACTTTAACTCGCTAATCCGCTAATCATTGTAAGTATTAGGGTTTGATATCATGGAAAACTTTAGAAACTGGATTTTTATTTATTTTATTTACTTATACTAAGTATAGAAAAGTTGATGGGTTAATCTGCTTATTGAAATGATAAATATAAATAGAATATTCTAATTTCTGATAAAAGTATTAAATTTATAATTTATAACCATAATATGTTTTAAGGAATTTAGGAAATTTAATTAATTTTTGAAAACATTTGCTTCATGTTAAGGAAACATTTGCTTCATGTTAGGTAAAGTTTGCCAATTGATTGTTTGATTTGACTTGCAACTGTCTTCCATCTTTGTTTTCATTGTTCATGTTTTCCATATTTATTCATTATCTCCTACAATCTTGTTACAAAACTTTATTCTCATTAACAAAAATCATTCACGAATATGCAGAAATATCAAATCATTCATCCACAAATAATTATAATAATCCACATAAGAGATAGAGATAGATAATACCCTTAAGGTAGGGCAACACCAATAATACTCCTTAAGGAAGGAATAACTTCACAAGATCTCCCAAGATGAGAGTGCCACTTAGAGAGGGAAAAGTCCCATAAGCCACTTCGTGGGCAAAGACAATTACATATGATTGATCTCCATGATGATTACAATGACAATATCCCTTCTTTATATACCCATATTCTAATTCTATTTTGGGGAGCCAACTACTAATATAATATAATCAACGTTGGGTTATGTGTGGCCCATGCCAACCCTTATACAATTTAATATAATATCCCCATGTTTTATTGAAATGACAAATATACATAGAATATTCTAATTTCTGATAAAAGCATTAAATTTACAATTTATAACTGTAATATGTTTTAAGGAATTTAGGAAATTTAATTAATTTTTAACGGGAAAAATTTACTTCATGTCAAGTGAAATTTGCCAATTGATTGTTTGTTTTGACTTGCGATATCTTCCATCTTTGTTTTTATTGTTCTTATTTTAATCATTATCAGCTACAATCTGCTCCTTTTTTTCCCTTTTATCTTTCCATATTTTGTTAGATCAGGTAGTCTATTTCCTTGTGATCTCAATGCAACTGCATGTCGTTACCAAGCAACAATAATCAACTTGAACATTAAAGCATCAACAGCATTGCACAAGAAGAGACAAAAATATAGAAGGTACATAATACTGTATCAAATAATATAATTATCATTCTAATTGGGTAATATATACACAAAATAACATAAACAAATTAGTGAATGGTATGAGGCGCATACAATGGTACCATTTAGTTCTAGTAGATTATCATGAAGCCGGTACTTCAATGTGCATATGATTTACCTTTGTTTATAAAGGGCTCGGAGGGTCCAAAATGCAACATGACAGTGATAGCTTGAGCAACTGGGATGACATGCAATCACCCAATCTAAAGCTTTACTAAAGTACTCCTCTTAAAGCTGCTTTGACGTAAGAGTCTTTGAAGTCCATAGGAACATGAGAAGCCTACACATGCAAGAACTCTCTCTTGCCTAGGATCATGAGAAGTCCACACTTGTGGGAACTTTACTCATGATCATGAGAAGCCTGCATGTGCAAGAGCTTCCTTCACTACTACAAATGTTGGAACCAAGAGCCAAGAGAACATAATCTTGAACTATTGTAACTTTGTAGTGAAGGAAACACCCATAATGGGGAACATGGCTTGTTAAACACAAAGATGCTTATGTCACAGACCATTGGGTCTCACACATGCAATAGTTTGTGAATCATTGAACTTCAATGTGAGTTGAGGCCACAACACCCAATGCCTCCAAAAGCCAAAGATTGCATGTCCACATGAAGAGGTGGTCATACCTCACAAAAACAACCACAACCATAATGGCTTTTGCTGCATTATAGCATGTACTATTTCTCTTAAAAGTAATGAAAGAAGTTTGGGATCACATCTTGCAACAGGAGCCACAACTTCTGCGGCATGAGGTCATGTGCTGCTACTCTAAAAAACAAGTAGAAGTTAGGGTGGTCAAGTTTGAAGATACTCAAGATATACATGAAGATTTATGACTTCCAGACATCAGCTCATATCCAAGATGTGTCAAAGTGTGCTCATGAGCTCACATATGTCAAGATCTCTTAGAAGTATACAAGTGCTTGAAGATCAAAACCTATTATCATTGAAAATAGTGCATGTGTGGTGACCAAGTTCCCATGTGTACATCCCATTAAATAGATGTGCAACCGAAGTGTCCAAGCATGCCAACATAAACCATCCAAGGGGCACATGCATGCAAATACCATCAAAATCCAAGTGATCAAGTTCAGGCTATATGAAATATCCTGGAACTCATGTAAGATGCATTTGAAATGTCTAACTAGAGAACTGTAGACATAGGCCAACATGATATTAAGAGAAACTTAAGCGAGTTCAATCATGTAAGCATGCCAAAATGATCAATGGGGAATGTATGCAAAGTGTATACCATTAGAGTGTATGCATGTTGAGGATCCACCAATGTGGCAAAGCTCATTAGATGCCAAGGCAAATGTGACTGGCAACAATCTCGGCATGTGGAATAGGCTGGGCAAATAGTGGCGCTTGCATAAGCTCTCAAAATATCTCTCTTCAAGTCACACTTATTGGCTTGGATAGACCTCAAGTGATTGTTGTCTCAAATACTGTGGAACCCACCAAAGAGTATCTAGCCAAGTAGATGTTATCCACAATTAGTGACAAGTGCAGGTCTAGCCAAGCGTGTCAAGAAGGGAAAAGGAGAGAATGTACAGGGAAATGATACTTATCTCGCACAAAGAAATAAAATGTAACATACTGTAAAATAAATCCATTATAAGTAAATGAAGATGCACAATAGAAAGAACTTACTTCTCTCTCTCTCTCTCTCTATATATATATATATATAGCATATATCCTTCATATTCCTCTCAACTACAATACATATGGTATGCTTGAGCGTATAACACACAAACCATATAAGTGAGAAAACATATATGATGAACATGCCTCCCTCATCATACCTTGATAGACATATCTATCTTTTCCCCACATACATTGACCAAGGTAGGTGGCACATATAAGGTAACGTGGGAACTAGTAGGCAGCTGACAACTGCCTAACTACTGCTGAACTATTGTCTACATGAAACATGAAACATTAAGCATACCCATAACACATTATATAATATTTATTACAAACACATATGCCACCACATACACGTGACAACACTATGATAATAACACATATGGCAAACTCTATGTATATGACAATAATGCATAACCTACATATTGCATGTGTTCGTGCATTCATTTGCTCATGCAAATGTGATATTCATGCACCATCTTGTTTGCCTACAGTACTCCTCACATTATGTATAGTTTAATCATAATACACCAATTTCCCCGAGTTGCACATCAAAATTTTGACAGCATATTGTCATTTTGATCAACTTCACAACTATTTGTAACTGAAGCCCATGGGCAATGGTGATATACGAACCATTCATAGAATAAGCTATAAGCTCATTAATGCTAAACTACAAAATATGGTAGTTGCATATGCACATGTGGAATGTACCAACCTTGAAGATCATGCATATGTTAAATGAAGGATGCATTTATAACTCTTGATTGTACAAGCCCAATAATTGAAAGAATATCATAGACATGGTATCAATGAAGTGCACATATGATAGGCACAGTGCAAGTATCCATCTAGAGTTATAACTTAAACATATGCTATGATGCTAGCTCATGTAATGACCACAAATGGAGAACAAACTTAAACAACACACCCAATGATCTAGGCTTCACCAATTCCATTCTTTGATGGTTGTATCCAAACCATGAGCATAGCAAGTCATTCATCTTCATGTAGAACTTTACCATACCACTACCCATCATCAATATGTAAGATCACATGTAGGGCTATCTCATATTGATACAATGCGAAAGGAAACATCATAGGCCCTCTAGTCCATGCAAGAGCAATCACTTATCATGTAAAATATGCCATCACAAGGCCAAGTACGAGAATGACCATGGGTGATAGAAGCCTAGTAAGGATGAACACCGCACCATCTGTAAAGACAACTTGAACAAAGAAAGCCCAAAGCTCTTAAGTAGAATACCCATTAAGAAGTATGTTCAAAAGCAAAAAAAACGCAGAAGTGAGAAAGAAGAGAAAAAGTGAAGTTCTATAGAGGAAGGAATTCCCCCTAGGCTAGTGCAATGGTTAGGAAGTCTTCCATCGAGAAAAAGTGCCTCTCAGCTATAGGCAGGTGAATTAAACAATGAATAAAGTTTTGTCATTTTGTGTTATTTTGTAGTTACACAAAGTGTTTGACAAAATGCATATGTATAATAAATAAAGTCATAAAGTGAGTTATGAAATGAAATGTAAGTCAAATGCATGTCAATAATAAAGTCATAAAGTGAGTCATGAAATGAAATGTAAATGTAAGTAAAATGCATGTCAAATGTAATTTAAGAAAATGATGAGATGTGGTGTAGTTGGAGGATGCAACTACCTCTTTTTAGTTGTATAAATAAGACCCCTCCCTCATTCATTCGAAGATTGGATACTGAAGGACAGGTTGGTAGATGGGTATAAAGGTTGGTAGGGTATTGAAGGTTGATGATGTACGTTGGCTTTACACATGGTAGTAGAAGTTGGCTGTAACCAGACATGTATTTGTGAGATACTTGTTCCAGGCAATCTGAATGCTGTGTCACGCAGTTTGAATTACTATGTCAGGCCATTTGATAGATGTTGTGTGCACAGTGTATGCGTTGTATTTGTAAGTTATTCACATTGTATATTTTGTTCATTTAAGTGGTAATGGAATTGTGTTGTAGTATGTTGTATTCCATTTCTACATTCTAGTGTTGTTGCTTGTTCGAAGTTGGGTCAAGCTTGGTGACATGGAGTTGTGAGAAGCAAATCACTTAGGAAGGTGCACGCACAACAACAATGATGGAATGATTACAATGCAACCAACAAAGCAGATGAAGATGCAAACTTGTTTGTTGATGCTAACTAAGGGTTGACGCATGAAGCTGACATGCAAGTGGATGCACAAGTGGACACGGAAGGAGGAGACGTAGGGTTTGTGTGAAGAGTTGCTTGACGGTGACAGAGAGTTGCATGTCATTGACAAAGAGTTGCATGTCATTGACAGAGAGTTGCATGTTGGTAGTGGTGAATTTCGTGACGATGACGGAGAGTTACCTAATAGCAATGGAGAATCATGTGATGGTGAGGAATTGCATGACGACGAAGTATGTATAGTGCGGTAGAGTAATTACGAGTTGATGTGTCTAATGGTGAGCGGGACGACGAGAGTCAGACTTGGTGCAAATGTAAAAATGGCGTGTTATATAATGTGTGAGATAGGAGTCCGACACTAGAGGAATTGTAGGTTGTTGTACTTGATGGTGAATGGGAGGGGGTTGCGACATTGAAGCAATTGTAGGTTGGCACGTTTCATGGTGCACGGGATGGGAGTCCAACATAAGAGCAATTGCGGTGGGGTGTGCCTGATGATGTGCATGAAGGAGAGACACGTGAACAATTGTTGTCAATGTCAAATCAACCTATCATCACAAAGTCCAATTTTGGCATATCATGTAATTGTCCCATATTTCATGGGGGGGAAACAAAAGACCTAATTGGGTATTAGAAAATCAGCCTCATGATATGGAAAGCGAATGGGTAGAATAATGATGCAAATTGGAGGAGGTTATTCCTTGCAACATTTTGTGGAATTGCAATGGACTAGTACATGAGATTGCCAGAGGGCAAATACTAGACTTAGGATAAGTTGTGTAAAGCATTCGTGAATGAATTTCGGTTGTTCTACAATGATGATGAAGTCATTGCTGAAATTTATAAAATGGAATAGGGCAAGAAAGAGCTTGTTTGTTCATATAACTAGAGGTTGAGTGGGTTGTTTACCCATTTGGAGGAAGATCCATTAGATGCATTGAAGAAGAGATGGTTTGTGGAGGGACTTCTTCCTACATACAGGAAGATCAGGGTGGTCCCTTCGACGTCATATCAAGAGGCCTTGGAGTGGGCCTTGGACTTGGAAAGTGATGCAAAGGAATCATTATAGTGTTGGTGTTATGTTAATGCAGACGAGAGTGACTTTGAAGATGAAAGTGACACTGACGTTGATAGTAAATCTGATAGTGGGAGTGATGATTTTGAGAATGAGAGTAGTTCATTGTTCAAGTGTTGGGGTCAAGAACTCAACGAAGGAAGTGACATTGAAGAGAAGAACAAGGACTTCGAGGATGAGTGTGACTCGGAGAGTGCAATATCATTGCTATAGGTGTATACATCACAAAGGGATATTGCACCAAAGGGGGGATGCCATTGGCGACATAGTCTATTGCAACTACTGGAGAACTAGAAGATGCAAAATTGAGTATGATACTAAGGGTAGACCCATTATGCAATGTTGGTGATGCCATTTGTGGGGGCACTTCGCATGAGAATGTCAAAGTGTTGCAAGTCAAGACGAAAAAGTTATGTGTAGAGAGTTTGAAGTGTCAAAGAAGAGTCAAAGCCTTACTTGGGAAGTAGAGGAGGTGAACTTGATAAACTTGATTGTAATTGAGGAGATGAACTTGATTGCAATCAAAGAGGTAAAAATCCAACAAATTTTTGAAGTTGTGCAGGCAGAGATGGTTGCACAAGTGGTTCATGTAGACAACGAAGTGAGTGATGTAGACGATGAAGAGAGAGAGATTGTTCGGTGTCTAACCGTCTGCTAGGGCCATTTGGCTATTTGGACCCAAGCCTCGATTACCAGGGCTTAGATCATATGAGACTAGGGTGTTTGAGTTGGGACCTGTTGCCACATTTTGCTAAGGGGTAAATTTTTGCAAAGTTGGTTTGAATCCTCTCCTTTCCTCCTTGTCGTGCAATCATTTCAAGCAATCCTCGGGTTCGCACTCAAAAGCAGGCCTCAGGTTCAGATTCAGTGATCCCCAACACAATGAACTCCGACGAAATCCAGGGGAAAGTTCAAAAAAAAAATCTTCTAAGGCTCGATCCACTCCCGGTTCACTCCCCTTTTGGGCTATTTCGGGAGTCGCTCCTCATATTCAGTGACTCCCATCCTCGTCGGAGTCCCGAGCGACCTGCAGCACGAGAGCCTAAAACGGCTAAGGCAAAGCTCTCAAGTTCGCCCTTCTGCTGAGCGAACCTTGTCCTTGCCCTGTTACTCCAGTGACCACCGTATTTGCTCTGGTTCCTAGTGATTTCCAGCAAGATTAGAAAAATGAAAAGTGACTAAGTTCAAATTCCCCCCCAAGTTCGCTCCCGGAGGTGGCGATTCCCAGAGTCGCTCCAGTTTTCAGGCGACTAGCAGCATGAGTTGATCCTGGGTCGCTCCCCTTTTGAGCGATCTTCGGAGTCGCTCCTCTTCATCAGCGACTCCTATTATCGCTCCCAAAGATTGCGAACCCCGGTCTCACTCAAGAAAGCCAACAGGCAGCAGTTTGAAGCATCGAAAATATTCTAAGGCAGAAGAGGTCCGGGTTCACTCCATTCCGGAGCGACTCCCGGCCTCGCAGCAGCTTTCTGGCGATCTCGAACCTTGCCCCATCACTCCAGCGACACCCGGCTTTGCCTCACTCCCCAACGATCGACAACAGGACTCTAAGGGCCAAAAAATTGCTATGTCAGAATCCACGCCCAGGTTCGCTTCACAAGTGAGCGACTCCCGGGATCGCTCGTGCCCTTGTGCGACTCCCGAGTTCGCTCCACTAGTGAGCGACTCCCGAGATCGCTCCTAATCCTGTGCGACTCTCGGGTTCGCTCCTCCGTTGAGCAACTCTCGTCGTCGCCCCTCTAACCCGGCGAACTCCGACTGTGAAAGTTCCAAGGCAAGGTCTACCCAGGTTCGCCTCCCCTCCAAGCGATTCCCGACATCGCACTTATCTTGTGGCGAACCTCAAACTTGTGCTAATTGCGAGCGATCTTCGAGGTTTGGTCAGGGCTTAGCGGAATTTCGGGGTAACTTCAAGAAGAGGAGTAGGTGGGCATTTAAAAGGACATTGATGACATTTCAGGTTTCCTCCCATCCCAGCAGGACACCCTGTCAGGCCCCTTAAGCACTCCAAGGGGCAAATTGTACCTGCCCCATTAATGGGATTTGCCTTCTCAACCACCAGAGCAGTCCAGAGCCATTCCATACACGGGTGAGCCGTACTCCAGGTACGCTGACAACTGACAGAAGTCAAATCTCAACTGCTTCGACAGTTTTGGGGATCTGCGCATCAACGTAATTTGGGGGGAAAACTCTGCTATAAAAAGTAGTTCATTTCAATGTAAAAGGGGGAACATATTGCTATAGAGCTACTGTAAACAGACATTTGCATCAATACAAAGGATCCTTGGCTCTAAATCTTACCTCTTTCTTTTATGCTGCCTTTTGCAAGTATTTCTGCTAAATATTCATTTATTTTTCTGATTGCTGTAATTTTGCATTCTGGATTAGAGCATTGGGCATTAAGTGAATCTGGAATTCTTACAGGAGGATACATAGGAAAGAATCGCAGTGTTAGTTTCTGTTACATGCTTTGTTTTGATTGTTGTTAGTTTGGATATTAGTTAGTAATTGTGTTGCTTGTTCTTCCCCACTGTTACTGCAATACCATTTACATTTCTTTCTGTAATTTCCCAATTTCTTTCCAGTTCCTTTATCTAAAAACCCCAGTTAGAATAGAATAGGAGCCGGCCTTCTCCGGAGATTGGCACAGAAGGCATCTCTTCCTTCCGGCCTTTCAATCTGTTGGGCGGGTCTAGGGCGCATAGATAGACCAAATTCCTTCCTAGTGGCGGATTCGTAACCAACAGTTTTTCTGGCACGCCCGGTGGGACGCAATCGTTCCACCTCATAAGCAGTATTGAAGAAGTGATGTTCACTTTGGTGCTGTCAAACCTGAACATCTGGCGACTCTGCTGAAACTTGGAGACCTCCAAGTCTTGAAGACCAGTCCAAGAAAATCCTATCTTCATGCGTGCAAGATGGAGAGTTAGGAACGCAGAAGAAGAGCCCGAGTATTACGAGCTTGACATAAACGCCTTCGGAGAGCGTCCTAGGCTGGTCAGGCCGAACACCTCTCTGGACGAGGCATCATCGCAAGAAGCTGTGGTTGTTGAACAAGATCCTGCTTCAGATAGCATGGCGACCAGCTGTCCTCCAAATCCTCCAAACTCTCCAGACCATCAGGACGTTCCAGTTCTACCTGACGTGCAGTTAGGCGCTTTGGGAGCTCCTGTTCAGCCGAACCTGCTGCTGCTGCCGCCTCCCAATTAGTTGAATCAGAATGCGAAATGGCGAACCCACCACAAAATCAGAATCAGCAGTAGAACCAACAACAAAACCAACAGGCCAATCCACCCAGATTGTTTGCATCCTGGAACCACTTAGGGCCTTTGATCTTGGCAGCACAAAATCAAATCCCTGCTGCAGCGCTCAAGGCTATCCCTACCTATGACAGCACGGGAAAGACAATGCAAGAGCATGTCCAGGACGTAGCTGCTCTAGCTACCATCCATGGTATCACGAAGGAAAATGTCATGGTAAGGTTGCTAGTTTTGTCCCTTCGCGGAAAGCTCCTCTACTGGTATAGGTCCTTGCCACCTGGCACCATTGCTACATGGGACGAACTGACGGGAAGGCTGATTCAGGGCTTCAATGAATCGGCATACCCGTATTCCCTGCTCCATCTACAATGACCTGATTCAGTCTATGGTTCAAAACCTCCGTTTGAACAATAGCTGGCCTCCACCCGGCTTCAATCATCAGGATTGTTGGATCAATAAATTGTCCTTGCTTGATAGTTGCTACCTATCGAGTTTCATCCTTCTTATTTATGACTTCCTAGATCGTAGCATACAACTTCGGCATTACGCTAAACAGGTTGGCGACCTTCATTTCCACCTTCGTTTTTAGTACCTCTGTTACCAAGCCTTCTACTGATGCCTTCTTTGTGATCTCTGGTCTTTGCAACACTTTTTCCAGAACAAGTTGTTCTTGTTTCTCCTTTGCTAGTTATGTTTCAATTAATTTTTGAGCTTCCTGCCATCTTTCCTTTTCCTTGGCAGGGTTTGGATACTGTTCCGTTTTCTTGGTCTGTGCTCTTGTGACAGCCAAGACTTCTTTGTTTACCTTTGTCACCTCTCCAATACCTATGAGGTTGATATTCTGAGTTCCACTGGTACTTGCCTTGTTTGGGCAATTAACCTCCTTGTGGTTTCCTGGCCCACACCATTTACACATTTGAGTGGTGTTGTTGCCACTGTTGTTACTTGCATTCTGGGGTTTGGAACAATTCTTCGCGAAGTGGCCCCATTACTAACAATTCCAACATTGAATAATCGGCCGACCGTCAGAGTCGTATTGTAGTCGGATCTGACCTCCTTGTCTTCCTCGACGACTATTCCTGTATCGTCCGCTTGTAGCCCCTTGTCCATTCCTTTGTGCATTTGGCTGCTCTTCTTGTTGTATTGCCAAAGTTTGATGTCTCTTGCTTTTCAGGTTGAATGGACAGTCGACTACAGGATGTCCTGCAATTTCACATATATTGCAATATGCTTTCTTTGGACAGTTTACGTTTGAATGTTCCTCTGCCTTGCAGTCTGAACACCAAATTTCTTTCCGATCCTTTCGACCTTCTCCTTTTGCTTCTTTTAGAATTTTATCAAATTCCCTCCGGAAGGTGTGAATCGTGCTCTGTACTTTGTCTTCAGCTTCACTGTTCGAATCTTCGGTATGCTTTATGTATCCTCCGATACCTATGGTCGTTTGTTTGCCTTCACTTTCAAAGTTTTTAGCCTTCTCTAGTGCTTCTACATACGTTGAGGATGGTACTGCCTTCATTTTCTTCTTGAATTTTGGTAGTAGCCCATCCAAAAACCACCGCTTTATCATACCGTCGGCAGGTGTCATCTCCATTTTGTCTATCAATTGTTTCAATCTTCTATTGTAGCTTTTGACATCCTCATCCGATTTTTGTTTAGTGACACAGATTTTCGTAATTATGTCAGTGTCATCCCTCATGGGTCGGAATTCTTCTATGAATGTGTTCTTCAGGTCATCCCATTGTGCAAATGCTTGTGTACTTTGTCTCTTCAAGTACCAGTCTATCGCCATGCCTCACAATGTGGCTGGAAACAGTTGCAACCATTGTGTGTCCTGTGTGATCTCATTTGCTAACCAAATGGTAATGCAAGTTCCCACATGTCGTGATGGATCCTCCTTCCCTTCACCTGAGAAGGGTGGGCATTTCTGTTGTATCGTCCTATTGGCGGGATTCGCCATGGTATTCTGACTTCCTGGTGTTGGTGGTTGTAGTGGTCGATTCGTTTGTCTATCTACTGTTGGTGGTGCAAAGTTGTATTCAAATAGCCTTCTTCCGTCTCCAATTGGTCTCTGCTTCACGACATCCTTCGCGAATATACCAAACATGGCTCCGACATTCCTCCCCACAAACCTCTGCGTAGGTGCCTTGATACAAGGTTCTCTCCTTCAGTATCCTTTGGCCACCCTTCCCTCGTTGGTTCTGGTGTTGTCGTCCAGTTCTCAATGATGGGCTCTTCCTCAGCTATTTGTTCTCCCTCGTTCTCTGCAGTCACCAACAGTGTCTCAATGCTTGCATTATTCTCCTCGTTAATGTTCCATACTCTCTCTACCTCAGGGTGAGACACCTCTATGACCTCGTGTGTCCTTAAATTTTCCAGTTGTGCGCTTCTTCTTACCGGTATTTGCTCTTTATTCCGTGACTTGAAACCAATCATTCACCTACTCTTCCTATCACTTGTCGTTAAACTCCAGGTTTAAACCCGGCAACGACGCCAGAATGTAGAAAGGAATTTTACATATTCACAACAGTTCCATTTCCACTTAAGTAATCTACGGATCTGCAGTTATTGTAGTATAGCAATAATAATGCACAGAAATCTGCAAATAAATACCAGCAGCAATGACAGAAATAACAGTAAATACAACAGTTTATATTAATAATGGCATGTATGATACAGTATTACAGTTTCAGCCTTGTAGTACAGCCTGTAAACCCTAGGCTGATTATCTTCCATGGCTGCACACAACAATGGACTGCATCAATCCTCTTGCATTGCTCTCCTTACTGCCTACACATCCTTCCTGGGTGAACTGTTGGTCACGAATCTGCCATGAGGAAAGGATCTGTTGTTATTGCGCCCTGGACCCGCAAACCAACATTGAAAGGCCGGAAGGAAGGGATGCCTTCCGGGCCAATCTTCGGAGAAGGCCGGCTCCTTGGAGGGGTTAGTAAGATGAGAGTGCAGGAAAGAGATAAAAATGCGGAAAGAATTTTACAAATGAGAGTGGAGTTGGGTGGGGGGAACTAACAGTACAGCAACACACCAATCACCACTACTTACTACATTATAAGTACAAAGCATATCCAGGAACTGCAAAGTCTAGTATACTTTCTGTATAGAGCGGTGTACGCACAACTACAATGGTCCCCTAGCAAACATTCTCCCTACAAGGAGAACTAACAGCACGACAATGCATCAATCACCACTACGTACGGTAACTCAAACAGAAGGCAACCGAGAGATGTCAGATCCAGGTATATGTGTTATGCAGAGAATTTATACGCACAGCTACAATGGTCCCCTAGCAAACATTCTCCCTACAAGGAGAACTAACAGAGCACGACAATGCATCAATCACCACTACGGACAGCAACGTAACACACAACTGAAGGAACTGCTACCACATTTATTCTATGTATCCTCTAATCTATTAAGTTCAGGAGTGCTTGGCCACCAAATGCCGAAATGAATCAACAAGCCATGACACTAGAATGCTTTAGGTATATCTGACCACCAAATGCTGAAACGAATCAACGAGCAGTGACACAGGGAAATGTAAAACAGAAATATAAAGGAGAGGCAGCATAAAAAATAAAAGCAGTAGAACAGAGCCAGGCATATACTTTATATTTATAAGCAGAAGCACGGTTACAATGGTTCCCTAACAAACATTCCCCTTCCACCACCTTACAATGAAAACGTGGTGGGTATTTATAGCCCGAGTCCCTCCCGTTACATTAATGGGCACAAAGTCCCAGTCAAACATTAGCTGACAAAAGCAACCACGGAACTGCTGATGCTGACTTCTGTCGGGCCGGATCGTACTCTCGGCATGGTCTCCTGAAGGTTGAACAGCCACGTGGCAGCGCATTGGGTAGAACTTTATATTGACAAGAATGCGGGTAGCTGAGGCAGGTGGAAACTCACATCAGCATTAAATGAGGCAACTGGCATAGGTAGTGCAGCCCATGCTTGTCCTTTTTCTCGGCATGTCTTGGCTCAAATCCCGAAGCTAGAAACTTGTCGGATGATGTTGTTTGACATGTGTTTGCTTTGAAAGGCAGTTTATCCAACTTCTCTCGGGATAGGAGCGTCATTGGGTTGCGCAGGCAGAAAACAGCGCAGTCGGGGAGGCCTTCATGCCTTGGGTGCATTTCTGAGTTTATTTCCCTACTGCGCACCTGTCAAAGGGCGCACTCCGACTTCGCTGCGAAGTCGGGTTGCGCACAGGTGAAAGCTGATTTCTGCCGCCGTACGGACTTCGCCCAGGAAAGGGGGAGCAGTTTGGACTTCGCGCGAAGTACGAACTTCGCCCCATCACTTAGTCATTTTTCCTGCCGCCGCACCTGCTACAAGGTGTGCCCAGAAAGAAGGGCGAAGTCGGACTTCGCACCGAAACTGGGCGAAGTTGGACTTCGCACCGAAAGTGGGCGAAGTACGAACTTCGCACCGAAACTGGGTGAAGTCAGACTTCGCACCAAAACTGGGCGAAGTCGGACCGACTTCGCACAAAAGACTAGGTTTCCTGGTTCTGCTTCCCGGGGCCATAACTTTTGATCCGCTAACCCGATCACCTATTATAATATATCGTTGGAAAGCTGGCGAGAAGGTCTACAATAATAAAATATCCAAGGCTCATTTTGTCCATTTTATCAACCCCGTTTATGGCCCGCGAAAACCCAAACACCTCAGCATGCTCTTTGCCGCTTGAAAGCTCCATACTTAGGCCAAAATTTATCAAAAGTTTTAATGTGGCAAAATTGCCAACATTCTTGGCGGCTTGCGGGGCATTGAGCTCGCCTCGATGTGATGACCCAGGCCTTTATCCATTGGGCAACAGAGTCACCCTCGCTGTCCTCTTGATAATCACTGCCAGCAGCAACCTCCTTCTGAAACCCTTGGCACCCACGACACTCTGCTTCTGTCGGAAAACTTAAAAAGAAAACACTGCACAGACTGAATTAAGGAAACAACTAAAACTTTGAATACTAGCCGGATTATTTATACAAAATTTTGCGGCATTATTGCCATGCCGCCAACACAAATCTAGCTTTGGTTGCCTATCCGGTGAACCTGCAGTGCCCGGACCAGATCTGATTGTACTTCAGATGATCTTTGAAGTCCGACTGGCCTCCCAAAGTTTTCCAGGTCGCGAACATGGTGCAACGTGGCAGATTGTCATTCATGCCGGTACCCGTACAATTGATGAACGATGTGGCAAGGAGATTTTTCAGACGAGAGCCCTCTTCGGGTACCGGTTGCGGTAATGGTTGGAGCCGATACCACCACGGTGGAGACTGTAGGTGAACATTCATTTCTACGCTTGCGAGGTCAAGGCTGCTCACCAAACCTTGATTCCTTCGGGGCGTCTTCTATCAGCTTAAAAAAAAAAAAGGGGCGCCTGCGATCAAGAAATCTGGATCTTCAGCTCAGTCGGAGTCGCCAGGTGATTTTGCCAGATGAAGGCAAGCCAAAGATTCACCAACTCGGGCTTCCTTAAAATATGGAGACTGATCGTCTCACCTCACTGATTCATCTATGCGAGCTTGGTAATCAGCCAGCCTAACGCGCTCGCCTGGAGCGTTGGTATTAATTTCATAAAGTCAGGCTGGTTTCCCGGGTTCCTCGCTCGCCACCTTCTCGTTTGAATGAAGGTGTCAGGACCGGTCTTTCGGACTCAGAGAATATGAATGTGCAGAGTCGCCAGGTGCTCTGATTTTGAACAGCAATGAAGCGAGCACCAGTGCTTCGATTCTGTTTGGGGGTGGGAAACTTCCTTGCCCCACCGAGTATTCAGAAGGAAACCGTCAGCCCGAGTGAGGACGAGCTTGAGATCTTCCAAATGTGGGACCCTGAGTCCCACCGGGTGTGCCAAAAACTGTTGGTCATGAATCCGCCATGAGGAAAGGATCTATCGTTATTGCGCCTTGGACCCGTAAACCAACATTGAAAGGCTGGAAGGAAGGGATGCCTTCCGGGCCAATCTCCGGAGAAGGCCGGCTCCTTGCGGGGGTTAGTAAGATGAGAGTGCAGGAAAGAGATAAAAATGCGGAAAGAATTTACAAATGAGAGTGGAGTTGGGTGGGGGGAACTAACAGTACGAGCAACACACCAATCACCACTACTTACTACATTATAAGTACAAAGCATAGCCAGGAACTGCAAAGTCTAGTATACTTTCTGTATAGAGTGGTGTACGCACAACTACAATGGTCCCCTAGCAAACATTCTCCCTACAAGGAGAACTAATAGCACGGCAATGCATCAATCACCACTCCTTACGGTAACTCAAACAGAAGGCAACCGAGAGATGTCAGATCCAGGTATATGTGTTATGCAGAGAATTTATATGCACAGCTACAATGGTCCCCTAGCAAACATTCTCCCTACAAGGAGAACTAACAGCACGACAACGCATCAATCACCACTACGGACAACAACGTAACACACAACTGAAGGAACTGCTACCACATTTATTCTATGTATCCTCTAATCTATTAAGTTTAGGAGTGCTTGGCCACCAAATGTCGAAATGAATCAACAAGCCATGACACTAGCAATGCTTTAGGTATATCTGACCACCAAATGCTGAAACGAATCAACGAGCAGTGACACAGGGAAACGTAAAACAAAAATATAGAGGAGAGGCAGCATAAAAAATAAAAGCAGTAGAACAGAGCCAGGCATATACTTTATATTTATAAGCAGAAGCACGGTTACAATGGTTCCCTAACAAACATTCCCCTTCCACCACCTTACAATGAAAACATGGTGGGTATTTATAGCCCGAGTCCCTCCCGTTACATTAATGGGCACAAAGTCCTAGTCAAACATTAGCTGACAAAAGCAACCGCGGAACTGCTGATGCTGACTTCTGTCGGGCTGGACTATACTCTCGGCATGGTCTCCCTGAAGGTTGAACAACCACGTGGCAGCGCGTTGGGTAGAACTTTATATTGACAGGAATGCGGGTAGCTGAGGTAGGTGGAAACTCACATCAGCATTAAATGAGGCAGCTGGCATAGGTAGTGCAGCCCATGCTTGTCCTTTTTCTCGGCATGTCTTGGCTCAGATCCCGAAGCTGGACACTTGTCGGATGATGTTGTTTGACATGTGTTTGCTTTGAAAGGCAGTTTATCCAACTTCTCTCGGGATAGGAGCGTCATTGGGTCGCGCAGGCAGAAAACAGCGCAGTCGGGGAGGCCTTCATGCCTTGGGTGCATTTCTGAGTTTATTTCCCATCGCGCACTCGTCAAGGGCGCACTCCGACTTCGCTGCGAAGTCGGGTTGCGCACAGGTGAAAGCTGATTTCTGCCGCCGTACGGACTTCGCCTAGGAAAGGGGGAGCAGTTCGGACTTCGCGCGAAGTACGAACTTTGCCCCATCACTTAGTCATTTTTCCTGCCAGCCTGCTACAAGGTGCGCCCAGAAATAAGGGCAAAGTCGGACTTCGCACCGAAACTGGGCGAAGTCGGACTTCGCACCAAAACTGGGCGAAGTACGGACTTCGCACCAAAACTGGGCGAAGTCGGACCGACTTCGCACAAAAAACTGGGTTTCTTGGTTCTGCTTCCCGGGGCCATAACTTTTGATCCGCTAACCCGATCGCCTATTATAATATATCGTTGGAAAGCTGGCGAGAAGATCTGCAATAATAAAATATCCAGGGCTCATTTTGTCCATTTTATCGCCCCCGTTTATGGCCCGTGAAAACCCGAACACCTCAGCATGCTCTTTGCCGCTTGAAAGCTCCATACTTAGGCCAAAATTTATCAAAAGTTTTAATGTGGCAAAATTGCCAACATTCTTATCCGCCATGAGGAAAGGATATGTCGTTATTGCGCCCTGGACCCGCAAACCAACATGAACAACCATGCCTGAACCCTTCAATCCATGAACATCCCCTGAATGAATGTGGGGGGGTTTATTTATACACCCACAAAGTAGTTATGTTTTCCAACTACCTTGCAACTACCCTCAAATTACATTTCATGTGCATTTGCTTTGCATTACATTTCATTTCTACTACATGACAAAATAACCTATGGCTTATAATTTAGCCGACATACATGATTTTATTATGACGTGCAATATTAAATTGCACTTTACAACATTAAAATATATGCACGTGCATTTCGTCAAACACTTTGCGTGCATTTACAATATAACACATAATATCAAAACTGGTTCAGCAATTAAGGATATCTCAATGTGCCTGTCTACAAGAATCGCACAAAGGGAGGAGCAAAGCTGGGAGTCGCACGAGGACGGGGTGATGCTGGGGTTCGCCGGATACTTTGAACGAGATCGGGTGTCGCCTGGAAATGGAGCGATATCGGGGCCTTGGCGCCTTAGGGTTTTTTCGTCTTTAGCTGCGCCTCGCTCTGGAGACAGAGTGAAGCTGGGGTTCGCTCACCCCTTGAGGGAACACGAGGTGACCCCTCCTTAAATGATCCTTCCATGTTAATGCTGTAGTTCGCCTGAGAACATCAGCGATTCCGAGAATCGCTTAGAAATGGAGCGATATTGGGGCTCCTGTCACTTAGTCGTTTTCTGTACCCTGGGCTGCAACTCGCTCCGGGCCCAGCGAGGCTGGGGTTCGCTCTTGGGGAAGAGCGAAGCTGAGGTTCGCTCCTTTTGAGAGCGAACCTGAGCCGTCCATGCCTTAGACGATTTTTAGATCTTCAAAGAATTCTACTGTTCGCCCCGAATGCCTCTTAACCCCGCTGCTGTTGTTCGCTCTGAGCTCAACCGGAGACTCTGGGATTCAGCCCTTCACCATTACAATATGGTTTCCAAACTCGACCTTAAAGAGATTGCTAAAAAGTTGATCTATTCAAAATATCTCTGGTATGATGACTTGAAGGAGATTCTCAACTTGAAGGCATTCTGCATTGTGCAAGTGGTCAAAAACCTTTTGAACATGAGATTGTCCAATTTGACTCTAGGGACGGAGTATTGGTGAAGATGCTAACGACCAAAATAATTTTGCTTTCTATTCCATGTCCTCGTCAAGGACAAATCCCATAATGCTTGGAACGAATCTTTGAATTCCAAAAGAATGGCAAGATGAGGTTTATTAACGGTAGGATTTGGAAGAACTGTTGGTCACAAATCTGCCACAGGAAAGGATTTTGTATATATACGCGCCCTAGACCTGGACCAACATTGAAAGGCCGAAGGGAAGAGATGCCCTCCGTGCCAATCTCCGGAGAAAGGCCGACTCCTTTACTAACTACTTGAATTTTAAGCTAAGAGTGCGGGAAAGAGATAAAAGAGTAAGGGTGCAGGAAAGAGATAAAAAGAGTGAGGGAAGAAATGTAAATGGCTATTTTTAAAGGGGAAGAACCAGCAACACGATCACTAACTAATACCTTGAAATAGCAGCAATAAATACAAAGAATAAAACGTAAATGAACACCATGCTAGCTTCCCTATGTATCCTCTGGAAGAGCTCCAGGATCCACCTATTTTCCTTCGCCTAAATCCAGATTTCAGAATTACGGTAGTTGGAAAAATACATGAATATAGCAGAAACACTAACCACAGGTAGCATACAAGGAAACTGACACAGCGTTTTCTCCCCTATGTATCCTCCAGGAGAATTCCAGGGTTCTGTCCCCAATCACACACCTAAATCCAGGATGTAGAATTACAGTATGCGAATGAAGAAACATGATAGCAGAAATAATGAACGTTAGGCGGAGCTTCAGTGTGCTGATGATCCCTAGAGTTAGGTAGAACCGGGGGCAAGTTAGTGCTGTCGAGATTTGGATCCTGTGTAGCAATAGTAGCTTCTTGCGAGGATGTCCCGTCCAGTGGGGTATTTGACCTTGACCACTCTAGGGAGCTCTCCAAAAGCGTCAATGTCAAGTTCGTAGAACTCGACTTCTTCTTCCGAGTTTCTAGCCTGCCGCCTCGTTCGCATGAAGGCATGATCTTTTAAGCTGGTCTGCGAGGCTTGGAGGTGTCGGAGTTCGTATGAGTCGCCAGATGTTCGGATTTGTCAGTAGGAAGACGAACATCAACTTCTTAGTACTGCTTCTGCAATGGAACGTTTGCGTCCCACCGGGCGTGCCATAAACTATTGGTCAGAGATCTGCCTTAGGTAAGGATTTGGTATTTTAGTGCGCCTTAGACCCGGCCAACATTGAAAGGCCGAGAGGAAGCTCGGCCCCCAGGGGGCGGCCCCCTGGGAAAGAAGGGGGGGGGGGGGGGGGGGGGCGCGGGGGGGGGCCCACCCCCCGGCCCCCCAAGGGAAAAGGGGGGGCCCCCCCCCCCGGGGGGGGGGGGGGGGGGGGGGGGGGGGGGGCCCCCCCGGGCCCCCGCCCCCCCCCCCCGCCCCCCCCCCCCGGGGGGCCCCCCCCCCCCCCCCCCCCCGCCCCCCGCCCGGCCCCCCCGCCCGCCGCCGCGGTAAAATAGAAAAGGAATAAAGAAATCAATGTGATCAGTGACCCTTATAGTGCACACAAGGAATCATACATGTACTACCGTCCCTTAACTACAATATTGTCTTCCTTCTCTTCCTTGCATTCCCTATTCATGGCATTTTTTCTTTAGATTGGAAGTATGTGTGGCGTACCCTGCATAACTCCATGGAGGCCACATAGGCCAAGCATTACAAACTATATTTCATCACTATCTTACACAATGTTCTTTTGACTTTCTTTTTCTTCATTAGCATCATCATATGAAAAACAAACATCATTCTTAATGTTTATAAAGGTAGTAGAGTGCTTCTAAGTCTGGTCAAAGAGACTTATTGGGGAAGGAGAATGCTTCACAGTGTGATCAGTCATGGTTATCTGAAGTTGCATACTTGAGGCATAAGGATGTGGTAGGAGGGATGTTGTCATTTCCGAAAACAAATTCTGCTTTGATTATGTATTCATCTTTTGTCTTAGTGGATCAACTTACAAATAACTCTATAACCTTGTGCTTATATTTGGAGCTCATTTTTTTTTTTTTATTGGTTATATGGGATTGAAATGGGCCCCACCCATATTATATCATCACCACATAGTGGTATTACAACAGCTTGGCTATTATGCATGTATCGCTTGGCAAGATTTGAACCTAGGATCTCCTCTTTGAAAGTTGAGGAATTGAACTAGTTGAGCTAATGCCATTTGATGAGCTCATCTATTTGTTATTTTAAACATGTATATTTTTTTGGTTTATTTTTAATTTTTAGCTGCAACCTTATTTACTTCATGTGGACAAGCATGATGAGTTTCTCCTTATTTGCACATGTTTGCCAAAATTGATGTGTGTAGCTTTTTATAAAGCTTCCCAATATGCTATTTTATAATAAAAGTCGTAACAAACTGTATTATATTTTTATTGGTACAAATGCTATTATTTAAATATGTCAGTATTCTTGAATGTTGGAAGGATAAACTATTGGTCAAGCATCTCCCAATCTCTTCTTCTTTTCCTACATCATTGTCAATTAATACTTATTTTCCTGGTAATTGTAGGCTGAAGATGCAATTGAGGTTTCTGGTGTCTTGACGGTCATGACATTAGGCATGTAAGATGATCATCTGTACTAGATTTAATTTCTTTCTTGCATATACATTGCCATTCCTTTCTGGTGTTTTTTTTCCTTCTTATGGTAGTCTCTTCTTGCAGATTTTATGCAGCAGTTGCAAAGACAGCTTTTAAGGGTGAAAGCCAACAGAGCTTACATCATTTCTGGTAAGTCTTTTATGCTTGTAAAATTCATGTCATTGCATCTTTCCCAAGGTACTCATTTTAATTTTTTTCTCATATAGATGGACAATATTTTTAGTTTATAGCTGCTTGACAAACTTATGAACGATCATTATAGCACCCTCTTTCATATTTTTTGCACCTGCTTGTGAAGCATTCTCAATTATAACATAGCAGATTAACTGTAAAGATCCTATCAATATATCATAGTTTTTCTTCTTAATTCTGTTGCAATTCCCTAGGTTTGTGCTTAGGAGTGAAAAGAAAACACAGGAAACAGAGGTGCATTTACATAATCAAGATAATCCCATCCACATAGTGCACAACAATATGATAATATAAAGTGGAGTTACATTCTCACCAGTTTGGGAAGTAAACGACAAGTGATTAGCCAGTGGAGATGATGCTTTCTGGATGTTCAATCAACAAGCTATTTGGGCACACCACGACATCATCTGAGCAGTAGCCCTATGTCAACCCCTAGAATGAAGTATCACAGTCCATGAGTTTTCTGAGTCAGATTTTGAAGAATTTGAGGTGTTCGATGAGTGTTTTCTGTGAAGAATTTGACTCTTGTTACTAAGAGTCAGCGATGAAGAAGGCTGGTTGTTTTGTTCTAGGGAAACCTAACAACTTCAATAACCTTATAACTCTGGTCATAAGATTTTAAATTTGATGACTTGATGGGCAAGTTTGAGGTCAAAATACTTGAAAAGTCCCCGAAGCAGATGCATGTAGGGGGAATTGTTGCCACATTTTGCTAAGGGGTAAAATTTTTGAAAAATTTGAAAAAATACTACTGCATTTCTCGGACCAGATCCTTCCCTTCCTCCTTCCCTAGCAGTTTAGTCCAGGCAATCTTCAGATTTGTTATTTTCAGGTTCAGTTTCTCAGCTTTCAGTAATTTGTGGCGAAGTCTGGGAAAGCCCAAAATTTTTCTAAGGCAGGGGCACTCCCGTGGTCGCTCTCTTTTTTGAGCGATTTCGGGAGTCACTCCCTTTTTTCGGCGATCCCCAGCTTTGTCCCTCCCTCCGGCGACCGACGGCGGCACCAAGCAACGACGCGCGATTAGCAGAGAAAAGTAAAAATTTGTCTAAGTGTTGTCTTCCCGCGAGTCGCTCCATTCTGGAGCGACTCCCGTCCTCGCCGACCTCCCCCAGCGACCCTCGGCGTCATCAGCAACCCACAACAGGCAAAAAACGTGAAAATTTCTGAAGCATGGACCATTGCCAAGGTTCACCCCATTTTCGAGCGAACCCCGTGGTCACTCCAGTTTTTCAGCGACTCCCGTCGTCGCTCCGGATTTCAGCGAACTGTGGCGGGGAGTGAAGTTAAAATATCTCTAAGTGTGCGCTCGTCGGTCGCTTTGTCTGGGAGCGACTCCCGTCGTCGCCACTTAATTCCAGCGACTCCCGTTGTCGCTAGTTTCTCCGACGATCGCCAGCAAATGAAGGTTTCGAAAGTCGATCGAGGTCGCTCCGAGTTGGAGCGACTCCCGGCGTCGCCACGGCAGCCTGGCGACTCCCGTCGTTGCCGCTCATTTCCAGCGACCGTCGCCAGGAGAGTTCAAACAAAATATTTTCTAAGGCATGAAAGTGGCCGTCGGTCGCTCTAGTAGCTTGGCGACTCCCGTCGTCGCCCCCCCCATCCGGTGACCTCGAGCAGAAAGGGAGAAGGTCACAAAATATTCTAAGGCACGCGCGCCCCAGGTTCACTCCATTCCGGAGCGACTCCCGGGGTCGCTCTTGTTTCCAAGCGACTCTTGTCGTCTCCCTCCATATCAGCGAACCTGAGACTAAATTTGAAACGTGCAAATTTCAGGATTTGAACCAGTCTTATCAAAGTTGAAGGTGTACTTCATGGACAGGGTAGGTGAGCATTGACAACAGGTATTCAACGACAAACTGTACTGCACCTACCGCATTAACAAGACACGCCTTCTCACCCACCATATCTGTCCGGAGCCGTACCAAATTCAGGTGAATCTTGTTGCAGGTAAGCTCACAGCCAGTAGGGGTCAAATCTCGGCAGCTTTTGCAGTTCTAGGGTTCTATGCATCAATGTAATTGGGGGGAAATTTCTGCTATAAATAGTTTCATTGTAAAGGGGGGGACATATAGCTAAGAAAGCTGCTCTTTAGCTCCAATTCTTGTCTCTTTCTTTTATGCTGCCTTTTGCAAGTATTTCTGCTTCATGTTCATTTATTTTTCTGATTGCTATAATTCTGAACTCTGGATTAAAGCATTGGCAATTAAGTGAATCTGGAATGCTTGTTGAAGGATACATAGGGAGGAATTGCAATATTGGTTTCTGTTACATGCTTTGTTTTGATTGCTGCTGGTTTGAGTATTAGTTAGCAATCGTGCTGCTTGTTCTTCCCCACAACTATTGCTATGCTTTTACATTTCTTTCCATATTTTACAATCTCTTTCCAGTTCTCTTATCTCAAACCATAGTAGTGTAGTATAGGAGCCGACCTTCTTCGGAGATTGGCACGGAAGGCATCCCTTCCTTTCGGCCTTTCAATCTGCTAGGCAAATCTAGGGCGCAAAAGACCAAAATCCTTTCCTAAGTGGCAGATTTGTAACCAACAGTTTCTCTGGCACGCTCGGTGGGACACGAAGTGCTCCACCGCATAAGTAGTATTGAAGTAATGGTGTTCGCTTAATTTGATGTCAAATTAGAATATCTGGTGACTTTGTTGAACCCGGTCACTCTCTGAGCCTCGAAGACCAGTCCAAAAAAAAAAAAAAGTCTTCATGCATACAAGATGGAGAGTTAGAAACGCTGAAGAGGAACCTGAGTACTACGAGCTCGATATCAGTGCCTTCGGAGAGCGTCCTAGGCTGATCAGGCCGAATATTCCTTTGGAAGAAGCGCTATCGCAGGAGGCTGTAGTTGAAGAACAAGACCCGACTTCGGATAGCACTGCAACCAGCTGCCCTCCGAACCCTCCGAACTCTCCAGACCATCAGGCAACTCTTGTTCAGCCGAATCTGCTGCTGCTGCCGTTGCCGCCTCCTAATCAGCCCAATCCGAACGCAAATATGGCAAATCCCCCACCAAATCAGAATATACCACCAAATCCGCCGTCGAATCAGAACCAACAACAAAATCAGCCGGCTGTCCCAGAGCTATTTCCAGCCTGGAATTCTACAGGACCTCTCAATCTAGCCGGGCAAGCCGTCGTTCCAGCTGCAGCCTTGAAGGCCATACCCACGTACGATGGTACTGGGAAAATAGAATACGAGCACATCCAAGACATTGTTGCCTTGGCCGCGCTCCGTAGCATCACTGATGAAAGTATTATGGTCTAATTGTTGGCTCTGTCTCGCCGCGGAAAGCTCCTGTATTGGTATAGATCCTTGCCGCCTGGCACTATCACTGGGTGGGGTCAATTGGCGAGTCAATTGGTGAAAGGATTCAATGAGTTCGCAGATCCATCATCCTTGTTGCATTAGTTCATAACCATCCAACGACATCCGCAAGAGGAGATAGCGGATTTTAATGTAAGGTTCGCGAGGTCATGGCAAAGGGTTCCCACCGAACTGCGGCCAACCGCCGGACAAGCTGCATACTATTATCAATGATCCTTCAACTCAAACATCAGTATGATCATTAAGTTCTCCAATGTCAACACTTTCCCCCAATTGTACGAGTTGGACCAGAAGGCAAAGTTGGATTTGATTGCCATTAGTAGACTGCCACCTAGGATGTCGATGCCGATTTACCTTGATTTTCCTCAATCATAGTATCCTAGTGCATCTGCCTAACTGCCTTTTGCATATTCCACGCACCCGAACTCATCATGTAATCTTGCGTCATTGGTCTCCCAATTCTCCGCTCCCCAAATACATTTTCCCACTCCACAGGCACCACAGCTTCCATCCCCTCCACAGTATCCAGCACTTCCTGCTCCTCCACAGTACCCGACATTGCCCCCAGCTCCACCGCTGGCCCCATTGCCTCCACCAGCCCAATCGGCACCACCAGCCGTTGATGTGCAGGCTAAGATTCTGCAAGAAGTACAGTCCCTTGCTTCTGTCTACCGAACGTTGTCCAATGACATGGCTGTTATGAAGAAGAAGCAGGCTCATCAAGAGTTCATCCTAAGGAGACCATACCCTCCTCCGGCGTTGACAAGAGATCAAGTACCTCAAGCCAATAGACCTCCCGTGAGGAATGCTGCTATCAATGAAGAGTCGAGCACTTCGGACTACCTACACTGGTGCTCCACCTGCAACGACCCTCATGGGGAAGACAATTGTATGCTTCATCAGCATTATGCCCAAACCTTGGCGAACAACGGTCCGAGCGAGCAGATCAACATGATTAGGGAGGCAGATCGCAATTTCGCAGTCCCGGAGGAGGAGCAAGTGTCGATTTTGACCAAATATGGTAAGAAGCAGATTGAGGTGGATGCGGCCCAGATGCAGCCTTTAAAGGTGTATACCAGGTGAGAAAAGGAGCAGCCTCCGACGAAAGCTCCTGTGCTTCTGCTGGCAAAAGAGAAGACGTTCCCGGCAAAAGCTCCAGTGGCGCAACCTCAAGGTGAGACCAAGGAGCAGGCGAGGGAAAAGCTCAAGTATCCGTCGTTGACAAAGCGACAAAGGGTCGAGGCCACACAATAGTACCACACCAAATACGAAGCTGCTAAGGAGACGGAGGTGCCCACTACTTCAACCTACAAAATTGTTGATGAACTCAAGAAGACCCCGACCAATATAAGCATGTATGATGCCCTACAACTCCCTGGGCAGGTAGATCTTCTATAGGAGTCTCTAAAGTCTGTCAAAGAAGGGAAATCATTGCAACCTATGTTGGCGCAGCCCTTGACTACTTCAATCACGGGAAAAAACAGGCCACCACCATTCTACCTGTCTCTGCGGATGGAGGGGTGTGTGGTGCACAACTGCATGATTGATTCCGGCTCATCAACCACCGTCATGCCATGGGTAGTTTGCGAGGATATTGGCATGGAATACACACGAAGCAGCCAAGGTGTCCTTCAACTAGATGGCACTCTTGTGAAAACAGTGGGCGTCATTAAGGATATCCCTATCCAGCTACACAAGGCGCCTCATATTATCGTGATTCAGGAAGTTGTGGTTGTTGACCTGGAACCCTACTTCGGCATGTGCCTCTCGAGGGAGTTCACTGCTAAACTGGGTGGGTATCTTTCCCTTGACTATTCACATATGGAAGTCCCCTTAAAAGGGAGAAAAGTGAAAATTTACAATGAAAAACCCTCCACATTCCTTGTTGGGAGGATACCAGAAGAGGGACAGCCAGATGAATCAGTGCACCTGATGACGGAGCAGTTGGAGGAGGTTGATATAGTGGAAGAGACCATGGAAGCATTGCAGGAAGAAGACGAGTTCTCCCTTCTTGATTTCAACACCATGATTGAATCAGACATGGGCTGCTACACTATTACGCAGCCTGAAAAGCCGAAGGAAACAACAAAAGAAGACATAGGCCCTGCCTCGAAGGAGTTATGGAAATGTACTTTGATGGCGCCAGATGCAAGAACGGCGTCGGGGCAGGGGTGCTCCTAGTTTCACCTTCGGGAGAAGAGAAAGATTATTGCTACAGGCTGGCCTGGAGTTGCACTAACAATGTGGCAGAGTTCGAAGCCCTATGCCTAGGGCTGAAAAAGGCTGAGAGGTTAGGGATCAAGCAGCTGCAAATCTTTGGAGATTCAGAGCTGGTGTGCAAGCAGATTACCGACAAGTGCACCGCAAAAAAGCACTATCTCAAAGCTTACCGCAATCGGGTTTGGGATTTGCTGGAGTCATTTGAGGCCCTTAATGTTCAATCCATCCCCCGAGAGAAAAACATACATGCCGACATCTTAGCGTCTATTGGATCCAGATACTCCCCAGCTGATGACATGATGCAAAAGCCAAAGGTGGTAAGAACTATCTATAGGCCTTCTGTGCCTGATAAGGACACCCACTGGCAGGTGTTCGATAGTGACGAGCAGATCGTCAATTTTTTGATTCATGAAGCTAGCACAATTGAAGGTAGAGACCCTAATGACGAGCAGTATGAGGGGTTGATACAGTTGAAGAATAATCACGTCCCAAAAGGACTGATTACCCTTGAAAGTCTATTTGTTCAAAATGATAGAGCGATATCTCACCGAATCAAAGTGGACGCTAATACAAAGATCTGGAGCTCGAGCCCAGTAAAGTGATCAAAGTCAGAACGGAATGCACTCCAGAAGAATTGGAGCAGATTCGGGCCTTGTGCAGAGAGTACCCGGACATCGTCGCTTGGTGTTATTAGGAGTTGAAAGGGTATGACAGATAGATCATCCAACACACCATAGAACTGGAAGAAGGGGTTAAACCCTACAGACAGAAGCAGAGGCTAGTCAACCCGAAAATCGAGGTTCTGATGAGAGCCGAACTCCTGAAGATGCTAGAAGTGAAAATCATCTATCCCATTAAACATTCTTCTTGGGTCGCAAACCTGGTTCTAGTCAGGAAGAAAAACGGAGACATCCGCCTCTGTGTTGATTTCCGCAACCTAAACCAGGCCTTGCTAAAAGACCACTATCCACTTCCATAGATTGATCAGATTCTCCACGTGGTCGCAGGAGCTCAGCGGTTCTCTCTCCTGGATGGCTTCTCCGGTTATAATCAAATCTGGGTGAAGGACGAGGATCAACACAAGACAACGTTCACCACCAAATGGGGAATGTTCGCCTATCAGCGCATGCCCTTCGGCCTGTCCAATGCGGGGGCCACATTCCAAAGAGCCATGGATATTGCATTCCATGAGCTATTGAACAAAATTATTGTCATCTATTTGGATGACATGATCGTGTTTTCACACAAAAGAGAAGAGCACGCCTCCCACCTGCGGCAAGTGTTTGAGAGATGCCGGGAATTCGACATATCTATTAATCCTAAAAAGTCGGTCTTCGTAGTGAAGGAAGGGAAATTACTAGGCCATGTCATTTCCGAAAAGGGGCTTGAAATTGACCCTGACAGGGCAGAAGCTCTCCTTAAACTCTCGATTCCAGTAAACAAGAAAGGGTTGTAGTCCTTCTTTGGCCAGATCAACTTTGTAAGGAAGTTCATGCCCGATTTCACCCAAGTCATTAAGCCAATGGCCGAACTCCTAAAGAAGGATGCCGAGTTCGTCTGGACTGAGGAGAGAAAAAGGGCCTTTGAAGAGATCAAGGCTAGGATTGCCCAGGCGCCTGTGCTGATAAACCCGGATTATTCTAAGGATTTCATCCTATATGCAGTTGGAGAGCCTGAGAGCTATGCAGCGGTGCTAACACAGAAAGGAGATGATGGCGAAGAGCGGCCGATAGCCTTCTTGAGCCAGGTGATCCAACCGCATGAGGAGAGATACAACTTCATTGAACGCCAAGTGCACGCAGTAATGAGGTCCTTAAAAAAGTTCAAGCACTTTGTCTCCCAGAGCAGGACGACCATGTTTGTTGTCCACCTAGATGTCAGGAGTTTTATCATCCAGGGAGATCTTGGAAACAAAAGGGCTGGCTAGATCGCTAAGATTCAGGAGTTCGATATAGAGGTTCGGCCCACCAAGCTAATTAGGGGGCGGGCACTGTGCCAAGAACTAGCAAGGAGTGTTGCTGCGAAAGTAGCTGCTTGTCAGTGGGAGGACCCATTCCTTGAAGGCAACTTTGCCAATTCCTCAGCAGAGGACAGTGACTGGGCCGATGAAATAATTTGGTATTTCAACACAGGGAGATTCCTAGATCACTTCAATGCCAGTCAGAGGAGGATATTTAGGCTCCAGTATAAAAAATATAACCTGCACCCTGAGGGGCTGTTTTTCAAAAATGTTGATGGTGTCCTCTTACGATGCATCAAGGGAACATAGAAACAAAAATTCCTCGACGAGTTCCATTCCGGAATGTCGGGAGGGCACCTTTCAGGAAGGCCAACGACCTTGAAGATGATCAGAGCGGGCTACTATTGGCCCACCATCTTCGTAGATGCATATGCAGTCTGTCAAAAGTGTGAGAAATGTCAAAGGTTCACCGACAGAAATAAGAATGCACCAATGCCTCTCCAGCAAATTCAGGCTGAGACTCCCTTCTAGAAATGGGGCCTAGATTTCATCGGGACAATATCGCCAAATTCCTCGGTAGGGCATAAGTTCATTCTGACCGCCACGGATTACTTCACCCGATGGGCTGAGGCGATACCTACCAAGCATGTTGACCAGGAGACTGTCATCACCTTCTTAGAAAGCTTGATCACCCGCTTCGGGATTCCAGAAGCAATTGTGACAGACAATGGTCCGGGATTCGCAGGGGCTAAACTCATAGAGTTTGCTTGCAAGTATGGAATTTATCGGAATATGTCCTCCAATTACTACCCGCAGGGAAATGGCCTAGCCGAGTCTACAAATAAGAATCTGATGAAGATCATAAAGAAGACTTTGGAGAGGAACAAAAGATCCTGGCACCTACACCTGGACCGAGCACTATGGGCAGACCGTATCTCAGTAAAAAAATATAAGGACGTCGCCATACGCGCTAGTCTACGGGAAAGAGGTTGTTTTGCCCACTCATATCGAGATGCTCGCTCTCTGGCTGCTAGATGATGAAAAAGATAACCTGGATCCTCTCGATGCCAGGCTAGCGCAGTTGTTGCAGCTTGAGGAAGAGAGAGAAAAAGCTTATGAAGCTTTTATGAAGCACACAAATACCACCCGAAACTGGTTTGCAAAAGGTACTATAGCCAGGGTCTTCAAGATCGGGGACTTAGTGCTGAAATGGAATTCGTGGAAGGCAAAACAAGGGAACCATGACAAATTTGATGCCTTCTGGGAAGGCCCCTTTTAGGTTGCCCGGGTTAACCAGTTCAACTCGTTTGTGCTGCGAGATATGGAGGGTCAGATCCTTCCAATACCTATCAATGGCTTTCATCTGAAAGCCTATCACCACTAAGAAGTACCAAAGGGTTCTCCTGTGTACATACTTTCATTTCTGCAGTTTAAATTTGTTTTTCTGAATGTAAATATGCTTTTCAGTAGGTGCTTTTTTCTTGCTTTTAGCCCAAGTGTCCGGCCTTCAGGTTGGAAATTTTGTTCCAAGAAAATGCAGAGCCAAGATTCTTGTGCAGAGGATGGTCCCTGTTAGCAGAAAAGCAAAGCAAGGTTCGCCAGGTTCCTTAGGCGGGAGCAGTCATCAGGGTTGAAAAAGTTGAAAAATTTTACCAAGTGCCCAGGCGGGTAAACTCTGCCGAAGTTCGCCCAGTTTAGGCAGCGATGACGGTTATCGTTCAAGTTTCGAGGGAACTCCAGCCATGTTCAAGGGGCTCACCCGATCGAAGGAAGGCATAAAAGATGGTCTAATTGCCTTAGCGCCCAGAGTCGCTCAATCTTTCAGCAACTCCTAAAGTCGCCCACAATTTTCAGCGATTCCGGGAATCACCAAGACCACGGACGGGCGGCTTCAGAGCTTTAGGAACGGGAAATTTTTTTCTAAATCAGAGCCCGTGCTGATGGTCGCTCCACACCCAAGCGATCCTTAGAATTGCTCACAAAAACCGGCGACCTCGGGAAGCGCCAAGGTTGGGCCGGAGATGAAGAAGGCAACCAGTCGCTCAAATCTCTCACAAAGCCGGAGGTCGTCCGTGCTTGCAAGCGATTCTGGGAATCGCGTGAGTGCAGCGCGAGTTATGGACGTCAGAGGGAAGGGCAAGAAAAAAAAAAAAAAACCAAAATCCTTTCCTAAGTGGCAGATTCGTAACCAACAGGAATCACTTGTTATATACCATAAGGTAAACACGTATACTGTTTCATCATAGAACCAGAGGAGGCATCCAGCCATGTAAGACTTCAAAGCTAAACCAAACCACCACCGCCATCATCATTAAGAGTGATAGATACAACTTCGTGTATGAAACAGTAAATCATGATAACATAGATTGCCCAACCATGGGTGTCCAACTAAGCCCCCTCGTTCAACATCAGTGGACAAAAGAAGGAGACGACTCCATCAATTAAATCTAGAACTGAAATGTCGTAATATCCGGGACAAAACGAGGCATCGACATTGATTCAGCATTCCACTGCAACGTGTCAAAATTACCTCCTTTTAGTCCTTCCATCATTCATGCTCACCCAAATGGACTTTTGTGCGTACGGATGGTGGAAAGAATGATACAATTAAAATGCCAACGGTAAATACATTTTTCTTTAGGGCTTAAATGCCAAGGATTTGAACCAATGGTCACTAAATTTCCACAGTGAAAACAAAAAAATTACCGCATTTGAATGGAAAAAAATCTTAGAGACGAAGAAGCTTTATTCTTAAAAGAAAGATTAGATTTCATGCCCTTATCTAAAACCCCCAGATAGATTAGTATAGGAGCCGGCCTTCTCCGGAGATTGGCATGGAAGGCATTCCTTCCTTTCGGCCTTTCAATCTTTTGGACGAATCTAGGGAGCAAAAGACCTAAAACCTTTCCTAGTGGCAGATTCGTATCCAACAATTTCTCTGGCACACTTGGTGGGACCCGAGTGTCTCACCTCATAAGCAGTATTGAAGTAACGGTGTTCGCTTCAGTGCTGACGAAATTTGAACACCTGGCGACTCTGTTGAATCTGAATACCCTCTGAGTCTCAAAGACTGGTCCAATATCAAAGCTCCTTCATGCATACAAGATGGAGAGCTAGGAACGTGGGATAGGAAGTGCCTGAGTTTTATGAGCTTGACATTAATGCTGCAGGAGAGCACCCAAGGCTGACTGATCACCACGCCTATCAAGACGAAGCAATTGAGCAGGAAGCTAAAGCTAAAGATCAAGATACAACTTCAGAAAGCACTGATAACTACCACGATCCTGATCAGGACGATCAAGACGTGAATATGGCTCAGCCAAATCAGAACCAGCAGAATGCTCCGAATCTATTCCCAGCCTGGGATTCCACGGGACCCCTCAACCTAGCTGGGCAAGATGCTGTTCCGGTTGCTGCTTTAAAAGCCATTCCCACGTATGATGGAACTGGGAAGACGGCCTACGAACATATTCAAGACATTGTGGCCTTGGCCGCTCTCCATGCCATCACCGATGAAAGTATCAAGACCCGGTTGTTGGCTCTCTCTGCGAGGGAAGTTCCTATACTGGTATAGCTCCTATAATGGTATAGATCTAGGTACAGGCCGACGAAAGAAACTGAGGAACCCTCCACTTCGGCCTACAACATTGTTGATGAGCTCAAGAAGACCCCGACAAAGATCAACATGTATGATGCCCTCCAGCTCCTTGGGCAGGTGGACCTGTTGCAAGAGTCTCTGAAGACTGTTAAAGGAGTAAAGCCACCACAGCCAGTGTTAGCTTAGCCCTTGACCACTTCAATCACTGGAAAGAACATACCACCACCTTTCTACTTGTCTCTGCGAATGGAGGGGTACGTGGTACACAACTGCATGATTGATTCCAGTGCATCAACCACTGTCATGCCAAGGGCTGTCTGCGAAGAAATCGGCATGGAATACACGCGCAACAGCCAAGGTGTATTGCAGCTAGATGGCACTCTTGTGAAAACAGTGGGCGTCATCAAAGACATTCCTATCCAACTGCACAAAGCGCCCGAGATCGTGGCGATTCAAGAAGTTGTGGTCGTGGATCTGGAACCCTACTTCGACATGTGCTTCTCGAGGGAATTCACTGCCAAACTGGGCAGCGACTACTCTCATATGGAAGTTCCCTTCAAAGGGAGGAAAGTGAAGATCTACAATGAAAAACCCTCCACCTTTCTTGTTGGGAAAATGCCGGAGGAAGAGCAGCAAGATGAGTCAGTTCATCTGATGACTGAGGAGCTAGGAGAAGTAGACCTGGTAGAGGAGGTCATAGAGCAGCTACAAGTGGAGGACGAGTTCTCCCTGCTCAACTTCAATGCCATGATTGAATCTGATATTGGCTGCTACTCCATCACCCAACCAGAGAAGCCGAAGGAGACAACGAAAGAAGACATAGGCCCTACCCCAAACGAGCTGTGGAATCTATATTTTGACGGCGCCGATGCAAAAACAACGCTGGGGCAGGGGTCCTCCTACAGGCTAGCTTGGAGTTGCACGAACAACATTGCCGAATATGAAGCCTTGTGCTTAGGCTTGAAGAAAGCGGAGAGACTGGGTATCAAGCAGCTGCAAATCTTTGGAGATTCAGAGTTGGTGTGCAAGCAAATAACTAATAAGTGCTCCTCCAAGAAGCACTATCTCAAGGCGTACCGCAACCGTGTCTGGGACTTAATGGAGTCATTTGACTCCTTGAATGTCAAAGCTATCTCCCATGAGAAAAATAAACATGCAGATATCTTGGCGTCTGTTGGAGCCATGTATGTCCTAGCTGATGACACTATCCAGAAGCCGAAGCCAGTTCATACTATTTACAGGCCTTCTGTGCCTAACAAGGACACCCACTGGCAGGTGTTCGATTGTGACGAGGATATCGCCAATTTTTTAATTCATAAAGCTAGCACCATTGAAGGGGTTGATACAGTTAAAAAATAATCATGTCCCAAAAGGATCGATTACCCTAGAGAGCCTATTTGATCAAAATGACAGAGCAATATCTCACCGGATCAAAGTAGACTCCAAGCAGTACAGAGACTTGGAGCTAGAGCGCGGAAAGGTAATCAAAGTCGGAATAGACTGCACTCTAGAGGAATTGGAGCAGATTCGGGCCCTGTGCAAGGAGTACCCAGACATTGTTGCTTGGTGTTACTAGGACTTAAAGGGGTACGACAGAGAAATCATCCAGCACACCATAGAGCTGGAAGAAGGTGTGAAACCCTGTAGACAAAGGCAAAGACCGGTCAATCCGAAGATCGAAGTTCTAATGAGAGCATAACTCTTCAAGATGCTGGAGGCAAAAATCATCTATCCTATCAAGCATTCTTCTTGGGTCGCAAATCTGGTTCTTTTTAGAAAGAAGAATGGAGGCATTCGTATCTGTGTAGATTTCCGCAATCTAAACCAGGCCTCGCTAAAGAACCACTATCCGCTCCCACAAATTGATCAAATCCTTCATGTGGTCGTGGGAGCTCAGCGGTTCTCTCTTCTGGATGGCTTTTTCGGCTATAACCAGATATGGGTGAAGGATGAATACCAACATAAGACAAAGTTCACCACCAAATGGGGGGCGTTCACCTATCAGCGCATGCCCTTTGGTTTGTCCAATGCAGGGGCTACATTCCAGAGAGCTATGGACCTGGCATTCCGTGAGCTGCTCAACAAAATCATCGTCATCTACTTGGATGACATGACTGTGTTTTCGCACAAAAGAGAAGAACACACCTCCCATCTCCGGCAAGTGTTTGAAAGATGTCATGAATTTGGCATATCCATCAATCCCAAGAAGTCAGTCTTTGTTGTGAAGGAAGGGAAGTTATTAGGCCATGTCATTTCCGAGAAAGGCCTTGCAGTTGATCCTAACAGAGCAGAGGCTCTTCTCCGATTGCTGATCCCAATCAACAAGAAGGGGCTGCAGTCCTTCTTTGGCCAGATTAACTTCGTGAGGAAGTTTGTGCCCGACTTCGCTTAGGTCATTAAGCCTATGGCTGAACTATTAAAGAAGAATGTCGAGTTTTTCTGGACGGAAGAAAGAAAGTAGGCCTTTGAAGAGATTAAGGCTAGGATTGCTCAGGCACCTGTGTTGATAAACCCTGACTATTCCAAGGATTTCATCCTGTATGCAGTGGGAGAGCCTGAAAGCTATGCTGCAGTCCTGACACAAAAATGGGATGATGGTGAAGAGCGGCCGATTGCCTTCTTGAGCCAAGTAATCCAGCCACATGAAGAGAGGTATAACTTCATTGAGCGACAAGTACATGCAGTCATGAGGTCCTTAAAGAAGTTCAAGCACTTCGTCTCCCAGAGCAGAACCACGGTGTTTGTTGTCCATCCAGATGTCAGAAGCTTCATCATCCAAGGAGAGTTGGGCTACAAAAGAGCTGGTTGGATCGCCAAGATTCAGGAATTTGACATAGAAGTTCGACCCACCAAGCTAATCAGAGGTCGGGCACTGTGCCAAGAACTAGCAAGGAGTGCTGCTGCAGAGGTAGCCACCTGTCAATGGGATGACCCAGTCCTAGAGGGCAATTTTGCCAATTCTTCAGTAGAGGACAATGACTGGACTGACGAAATCATCTGGTATTTTAGCACTGGGATGCTCCCAGACCACCTTAATGCAAGTCAGAGAAGGAGATTCAGGCTCCGAGCTCTAAAGTATGTACTCCGCCCCGAGGGGCTGTATTTCAAGAACTTGGATGGCATCCTCTTGCGATGCGTCAAAGAATCCGATAAGCGGAAGGTCCTAGGCGAATTCCATTCCGGAATGTCTGGAGGACATCTTTCAGGAAGGCCTACGGCCTTGAAAATTATTCGAGCGGGCTACTATTGGCCCACCCTCTTCGTAGATGCATATGCAGTCTGCCAGAAATATGAAAAATGTCAGAGATTCGCTGGCAGAAATAAGAATGCGCCAATGCCACTCCAACCAATCTAGGCTGAGGCTCTGTTCCAGCAATGGGCCTTGATTTCATCGGGACCATCTCACCTAATTCCTCGGCAGGTCATAAGTTCATCTTGATTGCCACGGATTACTTCATCCGATGGGCGAAGGCGATGCCCACCAAGCATGCCGACCAGGAGACAGTCATCGCCTTCCTTGAAAGCCTGATCACCCGCTTCGGGATCCCAGAGGCTATTGTGACTGATAACGGTCCTGGGTTTGCAGGGGCTGTACTCACAGAATTTACCAGCAAGTACGGGATTTATCACAAGATATCCTCCAATTACTACCCGCAGGGAAACGGCCTAGCCGAGTCTACAAACAAGAATCTGATGAAGATTATCAAGAAGACTCTAGAAAGGAACAAGAGGTCCTGGCACCTGCACCTGGACCGAGCGCTATGGGCGGATCGCATATCCTTCAAGAAATCTATCAAAACATCGCCCTACGCGCTAGTCTACGGGAAGGAGGCCGTTTTACCCACCCATATCGAAATGCCCGCACTTTGGCTGCTAGATGATGACAAGGGCAACCTGGATCCCCTTGATGCCAGGTTAGCACAATTGTTGCAGCTTGAGGAAGAGAGGGAAAAAGCTTATGAAGCTTTTTTGAAGCATACAGATGCCACCCGTAGCTGGTTCGCTAAGGGCACTACAGCCAGAGTCTTCGAGATCGGGGATTTGGTGCTGAAATGGAATGTATGGAAGGCGAAGCCGGGGAATTGTTGGCCACGGATCCGCCACTTGGGAAGGACTTGGTGTGTCAATGCGCCCTAGACCCGCAGACCAACATTGAAAGGCCGGGAGGAAGGGATGCCCCCCATGCCGATCTTCGGAGAAGGCCGGCTCCTTTCCTAACCTACTTGGGGGTTTTTAGATAAGAGTGCAGGAAAGATATTAAAAAAGGGGTAAAGGGAACTGGAAAGAGATTGAAAAATATAAGGGAACAGGAAAGAGATGTAAATATCATGCGTTTCGGGTGGGGGGAGAACAAGCAGCACGATCGCAAATTTGCATCCGAACCAACAACAATTAAAACAAAGCATGTAACAAAAATTGCAACTGCGATTCTATCCTATGTATCCTTCTGTTTTGTATTCCAGATCCAAATAATCACCAATGCCCAAATCCAGAATTCAGAATTCAGACAGACAGAAATATAAATGGACATGAAGCAGAAATACTAGCAAAAGGCAGCATAAAAGACAGAGACAAGAAGCAGAGCCAAGGATGCTTTGAATTAATTAGAAGGTGGTCCGTCACAGCAGAGTCCTCTAGCAATATGTCCCCCCTCCACCCTTGTACAATGAAATGAGGCTGCTATTTATAGCACAATTTCCCCCCCCCGATTACATTTTGGGCACAGAATCCTAGACCTGACAAAAGCTGCAAAAGCTGACAAAAGCGGCTGATGTTGACCTCTACGGGTAAAGAATGTACTTGCAGCAAGGTCCTCCTGAAAACGTGGCAGCTCCGTGGAAATCCGGTAGGTGGGAAGTTGAGTCAGTTTGAATGGGGGCAGATGCGGTACAATCTGTCAGTTCACGCTCATCTGCCCGGTACCCTAGCGACACACCTTCTGTCACATCTTTGACTCGAATCTCGAGGCTGGACACTTGTCGGAATCTGATGGAAGGGGAAGAAATCTGCCTTAGGAGATCATACTTTCTCTCTTGCCCGACTTCGCCCAAAATCGGAGCGCAACCGAGCAGCGCAAAGGGGAAGTGGCGCAGTTGGGGAGGCCTCCGTGCCTTAGAAAATTTTTGGGCAGGCTTCAACATTCTTTGCCCGAGTGCGCGTAGGTAAGCACTCGGGCAGGTAAGTGAGCGAACCCCGACTTCGCCGGGAAGTCGGGTTACTCATCCAACACTTAGCCATTTTTCAAATAAGTTGCCCAACTGCGCATGAACTTGAGGGCGCAACCCGACTTCGCTGCGAAGTCGGGTTGCACACCCAACACTTAGCCATTTTTCAAATAAGTTGCCCAACTGCGCATGAACTTGAGGGCGCAACCCGACTTCGCTGCGAAGTCGGGTTGCGCACCCAACACTTAGAAAATTTTGGGCTCCACTGATGCCCAGGTGCGCACAAAACTGAGAGCGCAACCCGACTTCGCTGCGAAGTCGGGTTGCGGCAACACTAACACTTAGAAAATTTTGGGCCTTTGTATGAGCACAGGCGGGCGAATGAAGCTCAATTTTCTGGCCCGAAATTGAGCTTCCTGGTCCTACTTCCCGGGGCCATAACTTTTGATCCGCTGACCCGATCGCCTATTATAATATATCGTCGGAAAGCTAGCGAAAAGATCTGCAATGATAAAATATCCAAAGCTCATTTCATCCATTTTATCGCCCCCTTTTATGGCCCGCGAAAACCCGAACACCTCTGCATGCTCCTTGTCGCTTTAAAGCTCCATACTTAGGCCAAAGTTTATCAAAAAATTTAATGTGGCAAAAATGCCAATATTCCTGGCGGCTCGCGGGGCATTGAGCTCGCCTCAATGTGAGGACCTAGGCCTTTATCCATTGGGCAACAGAGTCACCCTCGCCGTCCTCTTGATACTCACTGCCGACAACAACCTCTTTCTCAAACCCTTGGCACCCATGGCCCTCTTGGAACACTAAAAAAAAAACATTGCACAAACTAAACTAAGAAAACAACTAAAACTTTGCATACTAGCCGGCTTATTTATATTATTTACACAAAAATTTGCGGCATGGTTGGCATGCCGCCAACACAAATCTAGCTTTGGTTGCCTATCCGGTGAACCTGCAGTGTCCGGACCAGATCTGATTGTACTTCAGTTGATCTTTGAAGTCCGGCGGGCCTCCCAAAGTTTTCCAGGTCGCGAACATGGTGCAACGTGGCAGGTTATCATTCATGCCGGTACCCATACAATTGATGAACAATGTGGCAAGGAGATTTGCCATACAGGAGCCCTCTTCGGGTACCGGTTGCGGTGATGGTTGGAGCCAATACCACCACTCTAGAGAGTCCACCACCTGTGGGCTTTCGAGCACGAGTTCCTCCAACTCCTTGATGCAATAGCAAGAGCTTTCCGATGATAGGCCTTCTGCCGGGGTCTCCTCAGGATCAGCCTCTTGGTGAGGCATGCTTATTGGGCTTTGGCTGAATGCTTGCATACTATGCCCTGGGACACAAAAAGGGTGCAAAAATGTGCCCTCTTTGTGTTCAGAATTTGCCACTGGATTTTGTTCCTCCTCTTGGCCCGTCTCCCGATGGAAACTGCAAGCAACCATATTATTCATCATTTGGGTGGTGTTTGCATATTCCCACTGGTGACTTTGGACGAGATCTTCCTCTCGAGCTCCACACAGTTGCATTCTAGGGCTTTGCATAGTATGAGGGATTTGCCATGGTGATTTTTCCAGATGAAGGCAAGCCAGAGATTCACCAACTCGGGCTTCCATATTTCAGCTCAATCGAGTCGCCAGGTGATTTTGCCAGATGAAGGCAAGCCAGAGATTCACCAAACTCGGGCTTCCTGAAAATATGGAGACTATAGGTGAACATTCATTTCTCCGCTTGTGAGGTCAAGGCTGCTCACCAAACCTTGATTCCTCCGGGGTGTCTTCTATTAGCTTAAAAAAGGGCGCCTACGATCAAGAAATCTGGATCTTCGACTCGATCGAGTCGCCAGGTGATTTTTCCAGATGAAGGCAAGCCAGAGATTCACCAAACTCGGGCTTCCTTAAAATATGGAGACTGTTCGTCCCATCGGGCGTGCCAGAAACTGTTGGCCACGGATCCGCCACCTGGGAAGGACTTGGTGTGTCAATGCGCCCTAGACCCGCAGACCAACATTGAAAGGCCGGGAGGAAGGGATGCCCCCCGTGCCGATCTCCGGAGAAGGCCGGCTCCTTTCCTAACCTACTTGGGGGTTTTTAGATAAGAGTGCAGGAAAGAGATTAAAAAAGGGGTAAAGGGAACTGGAAAGAGATTGAAAAAGATAAGGGAACAGGAAAGAGATGTAAATATCATGCGTTTCGGGTGGGGGGAGAACAAGCAGCACGATCGCAAATTTGCATCCGAACCAACAACAATTAAAACAAAGCATGTAACAGAAATTGCAACTGCTATTCTACCCTATGTATCCTTCTGTTTTGTATTCCAGATCCAAATAATCACCAATGCCCAAATCCAGAATTCAGAATTCAGACAGACAGAAATATAAATGGACATGAAGCAGAAATACTAGCAGAAGGCAGCATAAAAGACAGAGACAAGAAGCAGAGCCAAGGATGCTTTGAATTAATTAGAAGGTGGTCCGTCACAAAGAGTCCTCTAGCAATATGTCCCCCCTCCACCCTTGTACAATGAAATGAGGCTGCTATTTATAGCGCAATTTTCCCCCCGATTACATTTTGGGCACGGAATCCCGGACCGACAAAAGCTGCAAAAGCTGACAAAAGCGGCTGATGTTGACCTCTGCGGGTAAAGAATGTACTTGCAGCAAGGTCCTCCCGAAAACGTGGCAGCTCCGTGGAAATCCGGTAGGTGGGAAGTTGAGTCAGTTTGAATGGGGGCAGATGCGGTACAATCTGTCAGTTCACGCTCATCTGCCCGGTACCCTGGCGGCACACCTTCTGTCACATCTTTGACTCGAATCTCGAGGTCGGACACCTGTCAGCATCTGATGGAGGGGGAAGAAATCGGCCTTAGGAGCTCATATTTTCTGTCTTGCCCGACTTCGCCCAAAATTGGAGCACACCAGCATCGCAAAGGGGAAGTGAGCGCAGTTGGGGAGGCCTCCGTGCCTTAGAAAATTTCTGGGCAGGTTTCAACATTCTTTGCCCGAGTGCGCACAGGTCAGTGAGCGAAGCCCGACTTCGCTGCGAAGTCGGGTTGCTCATCCAACACTTAGCCATTTTTCAGATACATGTTGCCCATCGCGCATGACTTCGAGTGCGCAACCCGACTTCCCGTCTGGAAGTTAGGTTGCTCATCCAACACTTAGCCATTTTTCAAATAAGTTGCCCGACTGCGCATGATCTGGGCGCAACCCGACTTCGCTGCGAAGTCGGGTTGCGCACCCAACACTTAGCCGTTTCTTCAAATGAGTCGCCCAACTGCGCATGAACTTGAGGCGCAACCCGACTTCGCTGCGAAGTCGGGTTGCGCACTCAATACTTAGCAAAATTTTGGGCTCGCCCACGTCGATCCCCAAGTGCGCACAAAACTGAGAGCGCAACCCGACTTCGCTGCGAAGTCGGGTTGCGGCAACACTAACACTTAGAAAATTTTGGGCCTTTGTATGAGCGCGATCGGGAGGATGGGCGTAGTCGGGAGGATGAGCGCAGTCGGGCGGGCCCAACACTTAGTCAATTTTCTGGCCCGAAATTGAGCTTCCTGGTCCTGCTTCCCGGGGCCATAACTTTTGATCCGCTGACCCGATCGCCTATTATAATATATCGTCGGAAAGCTAGCGAAAAGATCTGCAATGATAAAATATCCAAAGCTCATTTCATCCATTTTATCGCCCCATTTTATGGCCCGTGAAAACCCGAACACCTCCGCATGCTCCTTGCCGCTTTAAAGCTCCATACTTAGGCCAAAGTTTATCAAAAAATTTAATGTGGCAAAATTGCCAACATTCCTGGCGGCTCGCGGGGCATTGAGCTCGCCTCAATGTGAGGACCCAGGCCTTTATCCATTGGGCAACAGAGTCACCCTCGCCCTCCTCTTGATACTCACTGCCGGCAAGCAACCTCTTTCTCAAACCCTTGGCACCCATGGCCCTCTTGGAACACTAAAAAAAAAACACCGCACAAACTAAACTAAGAAAACAACTAAAACTTTGCATACTAGCCGGCTTATTTATATTATTTACACAAAATTTTGCGGCATGATTGGCATGCCGCCAACACAAATCTAGCTTTGGTTGCCTATCCGGTGAACCTGCAGTGTCCGGACCAGATCTGATTGTACTTCGAGTTGATCTTTGAAGTCCGGCTGGCCTCCCAAAGTTTGCCAGGTCGCGAACATGGTGCAACGTGGCAGGTTATCATTCATGCCGGTACCCATACAATTGATGAACAATGTGGCAAGGAGATTTGCCATACAGGAGCCCTCTTCGGGTACCGGTTGCGGTGATGGTTGGAGCCAATACCACCACTCTAGAGAGTCCACCACTTGTGGGCTCTCGAGCACGAGTTCCTCCAACTCCTTGATGCGATAGCAAGAGCTTTCCGGCGATAGGCCTTTTGCCGGGGTCTCCTCAGGATCAACCTCCTGGTGAGGCATGCTTATTGGGCTTTGGCTGAATGCTTGCGTGCTATGCCCTGGGACACAAAAAGGGTGCAAAAATGTGCCCTCTTTGTGTTCAGAATTTGCCACTGGATTTTGTTCCTCCTCTTGGCCCGTCTCCCGATGGAAACTGCAAGCAACCATATTATTCATCATTTGGGCGGTGTTTGCATATTCCCACTGGTGACTTTGGACGAGATCTGCCTCTCGAGCTCCACACAACTGCATTCTAGGGCTTTGCATAGTATGAGGGATTTGCCATGGTGATTTTGCCAGATGAAGGCAAGCCAGAGATTCACCAACTCGGGCTTCCATATTTCAGCTCAGTCAGAGTCGCCAGGTGATTTTGCCAGATGAAGGCAAGCCAGAGATTCACCAAACTCGGGCTTCCTGAAAATATGGAGACTGTAGGTGAACATTCATTTCTCCGCTTGTGAGGTCAAGGCTGCTCACCAAACCTTGATTCCTCCGGGGTGTCTTCTATTAGCTTAAAAAAAGGCGCCTACGATCAAGAAATCTGGATCTTCAGCTCAGTCAGAGTCGCCAGGTGATTTTGCCAGATGAAGGCAAGCCAGAGATTCACCAAACTCGGGCTTCCTTAAAATATGGAGACTGTTCGTCCCACCGGGCGTGCCAGAAACTGTTGGCCACGGATCCGCCACCTGGGAAGGACTTGGTGTGTCAATGCGCCCTAGACCCGCAGACCAACATTGAAAGGCCGGGAGGAAGGGATGCCCCCCGTGCCGATCTCCGGAGAAGGCCGGCTCCTTTCCTAACCTACTTGGGGGTTTTTAGATAAGAGTGCAGGAAAGAGATTAAAAAAGGGGGTAAAGGGAACTGGAAAGAGATTGAAAAAGATAAGGGAACAGGAAAGAGATGTAAATATCATGCGTTTCGGGTGGGGGGAGAACAAGCAACACGATCGCAAATTTGCATCCGAACCAACAACAATTAAAACAAAGCATGTAACAGAAATTGCAGCTGTGATTCTACCCTATGTATCCTTCTGTTTTGTATTCCAGATCCAAATAATCACCAATGCTCAAATCCAGGATTCAGAATTCAAACAGACAGAAATATAAATGGACATGAAGCAGAAATACTAGCAGAAGGCAGCATAAAAGACAGAGACAAGAAGCAGAGCCAAGGATGCTTTGAATTAATTAGAAGGTGGTCCGTCACAAGAGAGTCCTCTAGCAATATGTCCCCCCTCCACCCTTGTACAATGAAATGAGGCTGCTATTTATAGCGCAATTTTCCCCCCGATTACATTTTGGGCACGGAATCCCGGACCTGACAAAAGCCGCAAAAGCTGACAAAAGCGGCTGATGTTGACCTCTGCGGGTAAAGAATGTACTTGCAAGCAAGGTCCTCCCGAAAACGTGGCAGCTCCGTGGAAATCCGGTAGGTGGGAAGTTGAGTCGGTTTGAATGGGGGCAGATGCGGTACAATCTGTCGCTTCACGCTCATCCGTCCGATACCTCGGCGGCACACCTTCGTCACATCTTTGACTCGAATCTCGAGGCTGGACACCTGTCGGAATCCGATAAGGGGAAAAATCTGCCTTAGGAGCTCATATTTTCTCTCTTGCCCGACTTCGCCCAAAATCGGAGCGCAACCAAGCAGCGCAAAGGGGAAGTGGCGCAGCTTGGGGAGGCCTCCGTGCCTTAGAAAATTTCTGGGCAAGTTTCAAGGTTCTTTGCCCGAGTGCGCACGGTAAGTGAGCGAAGCCCCACTTCGCGCGAGTCGGGTTGCCCCAACACTTAGCCGTTTTTCAAATAAGTTGCCCAACTGCATGAACTTGAGGCGCAACCCGACTGCGAAGTCGTTCCACCCAACACTTAGACTTTTTCTTCAGATGCCCATGCGCACAAATCGAGAGCGCAACCCGACAGTCGGGTCGCTCAATACTTAGTCAAATTTTGGGCTCCCCCACGTCGCCTCCCCAAGTGCGCACAAAATTAAGGCGCAGCCCGACTTCGCAAGTCGGGTTGCGGCAACACTAACACTTAGAAAATTTTGGGCCTTTGTATGAGCGCAGTCGGGAGGATGAGCGCAGTCGGGCGGGCCCGACACTTAGTCAATTTTCTGGCCCGAAATTGAGCTTCCTGGTCCTGCTTCCCGGGCCATAACTTTTGATCCGCTGACCCGATCGCCTATTATAATATATCGTCGGAAAGCTAGCGAGAAGATCTGCAATGATAAAATATCCAAAGCTTATTTCATCCATTTTATCGCCCCCGTTTATGGCCCGCGAAAACCTAACACCTCCGCATGCTCTTTGCCGCTTTAAAGCTCCATACTTAGGCCAAAGTTTATCAAAAAATTTAATGTGGCAAAATTGCCAACATTCCTGGCGGCTCGCGGGGCATTGAGCTCGCCTCAATGTGAGGACCAGAGCCTTTATCCATTGGGCAACAGAGTCACCCTCGCCGTCCTCTTGATACTCACTGCCGGCAACAACCTCTTTCTCAAACCCTTGGCACCCATGGCCCTCTTGGAACACTAAAAAAAAAACACTGCACAAACTAAACTAAGAAAACAACTAAAACTTTGCATACTAGCCGGCTTATTTATATTATTTACACAAAATTTTGCGGCATGATTGGCATGCCGCCAACACAAATCTAGCTTTGGTTGCCTATCCGGTGAACCCGCAGTTGTCCGGACCAGATCTGATTGTACTTCAGTTGATCTTTGAAGTCCGGCTGGCCTCCCAAAGTTTGCCAGGTCGCGAACATGGTGCAACGTGGCAGGTTATCATTCATGCCGGTACCCATACAATTGATGAACAATGTGGCAAGGAGATTTGCCATACAGGAGCCCTCTTCGGGTACCGGTTGCGGTGATGGTTGGAGCCAATACCACCACTCTAGAGAGTCCACCACCTGTGGGCTCTCGAGCACGAGTTCCTCCAACTCCTTGATGCGATAGCAGGAGCTTTCCGGCGATAGGCCTTTTGCCGGGGTCTCCTCAGGATCAACCTCCTGGTGAGGCATGCCTATTGGGCTTTGGCTGAATGCTTGCGTGCTATGCCCTGGGACACAAAAAGGGTGCAAAAATGTGCCCTCTTTGTGTTCAGAATTTGCCACCGGATTTTGTTCCTCCTCTTGGCCCGTCTCCTGATGGAAACTGCAAGCAACCATATTATTCATCATTTGGGCGGTGTTTGCATATTCCCACCGTTGACTTTGGACGAGATCTTACCTCTTGAGCTCCACACAGCTACATTCTAGGGCTTTGCATAGTATGAGGGATTTGCCATGGTGATTTTGCCGGATGAAGGCAAGCCGGAGATTCACCAACTCGGGCTTCCATATTTCAGCTCGCTCGAGTCGCCAGGTGATTTTGCCAGATGAAGGCAAGCCAGAGATTCACCAAACTCGGGCTTCCTGAAAATATGGAGACTGTAGGTGAACATTCATTTCTCCGCTTGTGAGGTCAAGGCTGCTCACCAAACCTTGATTCCTCCGGGGTGTCTTCTATTAGCTTAAAAAAGGGCGCCTGCGATCAAGAAATCTGGATCTTCACTCGCTCGAGTCGCCAGGTGATTTTGCCAAATGAAGGCAAGCCAGAGATTCACCAAACTCGGGCTTCCTTAAAATATGGAGACCGTTCGTCCCACCGGGCGTGCAAGAAATCGTTGGCCACGGATCCGCCACCTGGGAAGGACTTGGTGTGTCAATGCGCCCTAGACCCGCAGACCAACATTGAAAGGCCGGGAGGAAGGGATGCCCCCCGTGCCGATCTCCGGAGAAGGCCGGCTCCTTTCCTAACCTACTTGGGGGTTTTTAGATAAGAGTGCAGGAAAGAGATTAAAAAAGGGGGTAAAGGGAACTGGAAAGAGATTGAAAAAGATAAGGGAACAGGAAAGAGATGTAAATATCATGCGTTTCGGGTGGGGGGAGAACAAGCAGCACGATCGCAAATTTGCATCCGAACCAACAACAATTAAAACAAAGCATGTAACAGAAATTGCAACTGTTATTCTACCCTATGTATCCTTCTTGTTTTGTATTCCAGATCCAAATAATCACCAATGCTCAAATCCAGGATTCAGAATTCAAACAGACAAAAATATAAATGGACATGAAGCAGAAATACTAGCAGAAGGCAGCATAAAAGACAGAGACAAGAAGCAGAGCCAAGGATGCTTTGAATTAATTAGAAGGTGGTCCGTCACAACAGAGTCCTCTAGCAATATGTCCCCCCTCCACCCTTGTACAATGAAATGAGGCTGCTATTTATAGCGCAATTTCCCCCCGATTACATTTTGGGCACAAAATCCCAGACCTGACAAAAGCTGCAAAAGCTGACAAAAGCGGCTGATGTTGACCTCTGCGGGTAAAGAATGTACTTGCAACAAGGTCCTCCTGAAAACGTGGCAGCTCCGTGGAAATCCGGTAGGTGGGAAGTTGAGTCAGTTTGAATGGGGGCAGATGCGGTACAATCTGTCAGTTCACGCTCATCCGTCCGTACTCCGGCACACCTTCTGTCACATCTTTGACTCGAATCTCGAGGTCGGACACCTGTCGGAATCTGATAAGGGGAAAAATCTGCCTTAGGAGCTCATATTTTCTTTCTTGCCCGACTTCGCCCAAAATCGGAGCGCAACCAGGCAGCGCAAAGGGGAAGTGGCGCAGTTGGGGAGGCCTCCGTGCCTTAGAAAATTTCTGGGCAGGCTTCAACATTCTTTGCCCGAGTGCGCGCAGGTAGTGAGCGAACCCCGACTTCGCAGCGAAGTCGGGTTGCATCATCCAACACTTAGCCGTTTCTTCAAATGAGTCGCCCAATTGCGCATGAACTTGAGGGCGCAGCCCGACTTCGCTGCGAAGTCGGGTTGCGCACCCAACACTTAGAATTTTTGGATGTCCTTCACTGACAATGCCCAGGTGTGCACAAAACGAGAGCGCAACCCGACTTCGCAGCGAAGTCGGGGTTCGCTCAATACTTAGTCAAATTTTGGGCTCAGCTCTTTGCACGTCAGCTCCCAAGTGCGCACAAAATTAAGAGCGCAACCCGACTTCGCTGCGAAGTCGGGTTGCGGCAACACTAACACTTAGAAAATTTTGGGCCTTTGTATGAGCGCAGTCGGGAGGATGAGCGCAGTCGGGCGGGGCCCGACACTTAGTCAATTTTCTGGCCCGAAATTGAGCTTCCTGGTCCTGCTTCCCGGGCCATAACTTTTGATCCGCTGACCCGATCGCCTATTATAATATATCGTCGGAAAGCTAGCGAGAAGATCTGCAATGATAAAATATCCAAAGCTTATTTCATCCATTTTATCGCCCCCGTTTATGGCCCGCGAAAACCCGAACACCTCTCGCATGCTCCTTGCCGCTTTAAAGCTCCATACTTAGGCCAAAGTTTATCAAAAAATTTAATGTGGCAAAATTGCCAACATTCCTGGCGGCTCGCGGGGCATTGAGCTCGCCTCAATGTGAGGACCCATGCCTTTATCCATTGGGCAACAGAGTCACCCTCGCCGTCCTCTTGATATTCACCGTCGGCAGCAACCTCTTTCTCAAACCCTTGGCACCCATGGCCCTCTTGGAACACTAAAAAAAAAACACCGCACAAACTAAACTAAGAAAACAACTAAAACTTTGCATACTAGCCGGCTTATTTATATTATTTACACAAAATTTTGCGGCATGATTGGCATGCCGCCAACACAAATCTAGCTTTGGTTGCCTATCCGGTGAACCTGCAGTGTCCGGACCAGATCTGATTGTACTTCAGTTGATCTTTGAAGTCCGGCTGGCCTCCCAAAGTTTGCCAGGTCGCGAACATGGTGCAACGTGGCAGGTTATCATTCATGCCGGTACCCATACAATTGATGAACAATGTGGCAAGGAGATTTGCCATACAGGAGCCCTCTTCGGGTACCGGTTGCGGTGATGGTTGGAGCCAATACCACCACTCTAGAGAGTCCACCACCTGTGGGCTCTCGAGCACGAGTTCCTCCAACTCCTTGATGCGATAGCAAGAGCTTTCCGGCGATAGGCCTTTTGCCGGGGTCTCCTCAGGATCAACCTCCTGGTGAGGCATGCCTATTGGGCTTTGGCTGAATGCTTGCGTGCTATGCCCTGGGACACAAAAAGGGTGCAAAAATGTGCCCTCTTTGTGTTCAGAATTTGCCACTGGATTTTGTTCCTCCTCTTGGCCCGTCTCCTGATGGAAACTGCAAGCAACCATATTATTCATCATTTGGGCGGTGTTTGCATATTCCCACTGGTGACTTTGGACGAGATCTGCCTCTCGAGCTCCACACAGCTGCATTCTAGGGCTTTGCATAGTATGAGGGATTTGCCATGGTGATTTTGCCAGATGAAGGCAAGCCAGAGATTCACCAACTCGGGCTTCCATATTTCAGCTCAGTCAGAGTCGCCAGGTGATTTTGCCAGATGAAGGCAAGCCAGAGATTCACCAAACTCGGGCTTCCTGAAAATATGGAGACTGTAGGTGAACATTCATTTCTCCGCTTGTGAGGTCAAGGCTGCTCACCAAACCTTGATTCCTCCGGGGTGTCTTCTATTAGCTTAAAAAAAGGCGCCTGCGATCAAGAAATCTGGATCTTCAGCTCAGTCAGAGTCGCCAGGTGATTTTGCCAGATGAAGGCAAGCCAGAGATTCACCAAACTCGGGCTTCCTTAAAATATGGAGACTGTTCGTCCCACCGGGCGTGCCAGAAACTGTTGGCCACGGATCCGCCACCTGGGAAGGACTTGGTGTGTCAATGCGCCCTAGACCCGCAGACCAACATTGAAAGGCCGGGAGGAAGGGATGCCCCCCGTGCCGATCTCCGGAGAAGGCCGGCTCCTTTCCTAACCTACTTGGGGGTTTTTAGATAAGAGTGCAGGAAAGAGATTAAAAAAGGGGGTAAAGGGAACTGGAAAGAGATTGAAAAAGATAAGGGAACAGGAAAGAGATGTAAATATCATGCGTTTCGGGTGGGGGGAGAACAAGCAGCACGATCGCAAATTTGCATCCGAACCAACAACAATTAAAACAAAGCATGTAACGGAAATTGCAACTACGATTCTATCCTATGTATCCTTCTGGTTTGTATTCCAGATCCAAATAATCACCAATGCTCAAATCTAGGATTTAGAATTCAAACAGACATAAATATAAATGGACATGAAGCAAAAATACTAGCAGAAGGCAGCATAAAAGACAGAGACAAGAAGCAGAGCCAAGGATGCTTTGAATTAATTAGAAGGTGGTCCGTCACAAGAGAGTCCTCTAGCAATATGTCCCCCCTCCACCCTTGTACAATGAAATGAGGTCTGCTATTTATAGCGCAATTTTCCCCCCGATTACATTTTGGGCACGAAATCCCAGACCTGACAAAAGCGGCAAAAGCCGACAAAAGCGGCCGATGTTGACCTCTCGCGGGTAAAGAATGTACTTGCAAGCAAGGTCCTCCTGAAAACGTGGCAGCTCCGTGGAAATCCGGTAGGTGGGAAGTTGAGTCGGTTTGAATGGGGGCAGATGAGGTACAATAAGTCAGTTCACGCTCGCACACCTCTCGTCACATCTTTGACTCGAATCTCGAGGCCACCTGTCGGAATCTAATAAGGGGAAAAATCTGCCTTAGGAGCTCATATTTTCTTTCTTGCCCGACTTCGCCCAAAATCGGAGCGCAACCAGGCAGCGCAAAGGGGAAGTGGCGCAGTTGGGGAGGCCTCCGTGCCTTAGAAAATTTCTGGGCAGGCTTCGACATTCTTTGCCCGAGTGCGCGCAAGTAAGTGAGCGAACCCCGACTTCGCTGCGAAGTCGGGTTGCTCATCCAACACTTAGCCGTTTCTTCAAATGAGTCGCCCAACTGCGCATGAACTTGAGGGCGCAACCCGACTTCGCTACGAAGTCGGGTTGCGCACCCAACACTTAGACTTTTTGGGATCCCCAACGTTGCCCAAGCGCGCATGAACTCGAGAGCGCAACCCGACTTCGCTGCGAAGTCGGGGTTCGCTCAATACTTAGTCAAATTTTGGGCTCTCTGCACGTCAGCTCCCCAAGTGCGCACAAATTGAGGGCGCAGCCCGACTTCGCTGCGAAGTCGGGTTGCGGCAACACTAACACTTAGAAAATTTTGGGCCTTTGTATGAGCGCAGGATGATCGGGAGGATGAGCGCAGTCGGGCGGGGCCCGACACTTAGTCAATTTTCTGGCCCGAAATTGAGCTTCCTGGTCCTGCTTCCCGGGGCCATAACTTTTGATCCGCTGACCCGATCGCCTATTATAATATATCGTCGGAAAGCTAGCGAGAAGATCTGCAATGATAAAATATCCAAAGCTTATTTCATCCATTTTATCGCCCCCGTTTATGGCCCGCGAAAACCCGAACACCTCCGCATGCTCCTTGCCGCTTTAAAGCTCCATACTTAGGCCAAAGTTTATCAAAAAATTTAATGTGGCAAAATTGCCAACAGGAACAATGACAAATTCGGCGCCTTCTGGGAAGGTCCCTTTCAGTTTTCTCGGGTGAACCGGTTCAATTCCTTCGTGCTGAGGGACATGGAGAGCCAGATCCTCCCAATACCAGTAAATGGCTTTCATCTGAAAGCCTATCATCATTGAGAAGTTCCAGAGGTTTCCCTCGTGTACATATTTTCTTTAAGTTTCAGTTTATCTTTCTGAATGTAAATATTGCTTTCAGTAGAAGTAGTTTCCTGCTTTAATCCAGGCGTCCCGCCCTCGGGCCGAACATTTTGTTTCATAAAAAAGAGCCAAGTGTCTTGTGTAGAAGAAGGATCAGGGAGAAAAGCAGGGTTGCCGATTTTCTGAGGCTGAAGAAGTCATGGAGGGTCGAAAAAATTGGAAAATTTCACTAAGTGCCTATGCAGGCAAAGTGCTGAGGTTCGCCCAATTCAGCAAGCGACGCCGGTCGTCGCTCACATTTTCAGCGAACCTCAACCATGGCTCAAGCAGCTGGACTGGTTACAAAGAGGGATAAAATTTGTCTAACTCCCTAGGCGCCCATCGTCGCTCATTTCTTCAACGACTTCGGGGATCTCCCACAAATTTCAGCGACCCTCAGCGCCAAAGAAAAAGAGAAAATTTGCTAAGGCATGGGGCCCGCACTCGCAAGTCGCTCCAAATCCAGGCGACGCCGGTCGTCGCCCTCAAAAAGTGGCGATCTTGGGAAGCGCCAAAGTCAAGCCAAGGGGGAGGGAAGACAGCAATCGCTCAAAGAACCACACAAAGATGGCCATCGCTCATTTTGTTCGGCGATTCCGGGAATCGTAGGCTGTGTGGCACGATGCACAAAATGCTAAAAGTTTTCGAGTGCCAAAGGGCTGCTCATGGTCGCTCATTTTTTGAGCGACGTTGGCAGTCGCTCACTTTTTTGAGCGACCGCCGTCAAGGTCCGGAGATCGCGAAAAAATGCAATTATGGGTTGACATGAGTCGCTCCAATTCACTGGCGACGACCGTCGTCACTCCTGTTTCAAGCGAACTCCGTCAGGCCGAATGTCAAAGAAGGCTAAAAATTGCAAAAAAATTTCTGTGTCATCGCCCTTTGTCGCTCATTTCTCTCGCGACTCCCATAGTCGCTCATTTTTTCAAGCGATGTTGGTCATCGCTCCCATTTCGAGCGAACCTCGACGAAGCGAGAGCATTAAGGAGCATTATAAGTTTAAAATTTTTCGAAGTCCCCAAGGACGTCGGTCGCTCGCCAAGACGCAAATTGCTCCAAATTGCTCACTTTTTACGCGATTCTAGGAATCGCCCCCAGTTTCAAGCGGCCGTCGTCCCCGACACAGTTTTTAAAATCAATGATCCTCGTGGCGCGTGCCGAGGTGGCGATAGGTGACGTCATCAAGGCGCACATTTTGAAAAAAGAGAATGTCTGCACGATTTCCAAGATAGATTTCATTAAAGGCAAGGACAAACATTGGGCCAATCAACAAGAAGTTGCGTTCCCCAATGGAGATTTTACGCACGACCCACGAAAAATAACGGTGCCCCTCACCCACTTCGCGCACCCAAGCTTTAATTCTAGCGCTTGCCATTAATGCCAGCTTTCCACCTATCTCCATAAAAGGGGCTAAGTTGCTCATTTTACCATCATTGTTAAATTAGACGAATTTCGAGCTGCGCCAGAAAGATAAAAGATGTAAAATTCCGAATTTTACCAACAGGCAACTGAAGTTTCAAATTATTTCGCTGCCATGGGTAAGAAGTCGAGCGCAGAGAAGGGTAAAGCCCTCGAGCAGGAAGCTTTGAGTTCGCCTGAAAGTCAATTGCAGGAGAAGAAGGGTAAAGGAAAAGCGAAGAGTGCAGCTAAAAAGGTTCCACCTCCGCCGTTGGTAGACCACCTGGGAGAATACAGGAATTGCGGCTACTCACACAGTATTACATAGCTGCGGCGCACTATGGTAGAATGGTGGAAGAAGGTGCCCACCGCGCACCCATTTGCAGCGTCGTATCACTCGCACCTATTCTGGTTCTTGTGCCTACCAGTACACCATTTCCCGGAGCTGGTCGAAGCCGTCGCCAGATACTATAAGCCCAACACCCAAAAAATATGCGACCACCAAGGAACAGTGATGTTCTCTCTCTACAAGGAAACAGTGCAGATGGCCTTCGCGCCAGGGCATTCGTCGGACCGCAATTACACCATCAGAAGAATAAACCTAAGCGAACAAACAAACAGGTGCGTGGATAACCAGAAGATGAGGAAATTCCTCGACTCCCAGCTGCATCAAACACTGCTGCCCAAACACTAGTGGACATAGCCGATACCGCAAGAGAATTTTAAGAGCCAGTCCATCTACGCTATGCTGGCCTGGGTTCTTGGCTGCGGCACTGATGCAGTGGTGCACCTGTACCATATTTCCATCGTCGAGTGTATCTTGCACGGAGAATTTTATGATCCCACCACCATGAGGCCGGAGACGAAACCAGTCCTCTTCGACTGGGAGATTGCGTGGTGAACGGAATCCATTCGGGCCTTGTGGAACTAAAGGAGAGAAGGAGCCAGTCCTTCAGATATTGTTCATTCCTGGCGTGGCTGCTCCTGTTCCGCATGCATGATAAAATGAATACAATTCCAGTCCAGGGCAGGGCAGGGACAAAAATGGCATGCAGCTTCCGGTTTACGAGTGGACCAGGATCTTGTATAGGAGAGAATATCATTACGAGTTCAACTTGAAATTCTTGGGCCCAGCCCTGGCAATCCTCCACGGCACATGCGCGCGCGCTCCCCAAGACATGAAAAATCATATTATACGGGGAGAAATAGGCGACACTTTTAAACTGACGCAGGGGTTTATCATCAGGGTGTTCGGGTTCAAAGGCAAACCCTTCCTTTTGCCGTATTTCCGCACTGAATATCAATTTGCCCTAGAGGCAGCACGACAGATGGACTACGTGGACCAGGAGTATGGTCAAGGGAGAAGAAAGGGCCACATCTTTGAGTACCCGATCATTTGGGGCGACATTGAGGTCCACACAGCAGGGCAAATCGAATATTTGGCGGCAACCCTCCCGAGTTTCGGCCTGGTGGAGCTTCCCCAGCACTGGAAATATGATCCGCTTGATGTGATAAAGAAATCCACAGAGCTGAAGAATTTACACTCCTGCCCGCGCCAAGAAGAGATCATGGCGGAGAGGAATAATCCGACGAAAGGCGACCTTGAGTGGCACGTTGAAGAAATGCAGTTGCTCCCGTCGTGGCACGATTTTTACTGCATTGAGGCGGAGTATGATCCTGTGCGGAATGATGATCACAAGACAAGCTCCACGGGCTACAAGAAAATGCTGCCGAAAGTGAAAGCGCTGGGCTGGAACGAGGACAAGATAGTGCAGTGGTGGATAACAAGGGCACACACGAAGAAAGAAAAGTAAGAGAAGCTACTAGCCAATGACTATGAGTTCTCTGACCTCTATGACAACAACGTTGACACGTGGTAGCCCCTGGTTTTCCGTGACATCGTGCCCCAAGGCATCCGTCGCAAATATAAAGGGCGGGCACCACCCCTACAGTCAGTTGCACAAGGGGGTTCGAGCAGTGAAGTACAAAGGAACCAAGGGGTGGGACCCATGGTGCATTCGACTCCTGAAAAGTCGCAGCAGTTTGAAAAAGCGCAGGGATCTGAGCAGGTGGCCAAAGCAGCAGAGGAAAGCTTGGAGCCTTTGAGGTCAAAGATAAGATTGAGGTTTAAAATGCCCACTGCTCTAGCCTCGGCTGCACCAAAAAAGGCGGCTGTGCCCAGAAAAGAAAAGAGAAAGAAATCTGAGAGGTCAAAAGGGAAAAGGGCCAAGTCCAGGAAGGAGGCAGCGCAACAGGCGACGGCGAATCCGCAAAGGGAGGTTGCCAGCAAGGAGGTCATAACTGTTGAGGTGAACACTCTAGAAGGTGATATGGATGCATGGTTAACCCAGGTCATCAAAACGCCAGCTCAGGCGAAGCTCACACGTACGTTTTCTCTCCCTTCACAGAAATCTGCTAAAACTTTCCCTTCCGCAGCTCCTTCTCCCTCCTCAGCTGAACCCATCGCTGCCGCATCATCTCAGTCCCCTATCACACAACCTCTGCGCACTGCCTCTGCCCTGCCAGGCCTGTAGACATTCAGCCAGTTTGCCTTAGACCCTAACACTTTCCAAACCCTAGGCCATTCACAGTCGGCCACCACTACTGAGGAAGTCCGTTGTTCCCCTTGTCCCTCGTCTCCCGTGGCCACAGTCCCTGAAAACACGTATCTGCCTCCTCAAGAACCTCCCACTGCTTCTCAATCTTAGTCGCCCTCAAAAGCGACTGAACCTTTAGGCACCACCCCCATTTCTCTGTTCGCTACTGAGAAGATGCCTCAGCAAAACTTGCCTCTGGCATACCCTATGTACGGAGAACTGGAGCTTATAGAGCGACAGCTGCAGACATCAGCCGACCAGCCTATGGCAGCCCAAGCGGCTCAAAGTTCTCTCAGATTTTCCAGGGAGTCAGGAAGAGGAGGGGCAAAGAGCTAGTTGTAGTGGAGAAGCGTGCCAGGTTTGACCTGGACAAGAGGGTGATCTAAAAAGAAAAATGGGTCCCTAAAGTAAAAAATCCTATCAAATACATGGATCCTGACGACTATGAACACCACTGCAACAACAAGAGCTTGGACGACGTCGTCGTGGAGAATGAGATAGGAGGGATCCACCTGAGGGCTGACACGTTGTTTGTAAAGCATCAGGAGATGAAACAACACCTCTACCAGGTGGATGAGGAAAAGGTGCAGTTGGAGGAGGATTTAGCGAAATTACGAGCGCAGTTGGAAATCCCACAGCGCCAGAAGAGAAGAAGAGGAAGAGAGTTGAAAGGGCCAAATGGCCTAAGGAGCCAGTACAGCAGACAGCCACGGCACAGACCGGGGCAGCAACGCCAGAAATTGTCTCCTTGGACAGCCTTGAATTAGACGCAGACACTCGGGCTACAAGCGTCCCTCCGACAGCGGCTCAGGCGGAGCCCGCAGGTACGTCCACTGCACCTCTTCCCCAAGTTCCAGTCAGCCCTGCCAAAGCTCCATCTCCCATTTCATCAGGGCAAGCCGTAGTTGCGTCTTCTTCTTCCCAAGCTACCCAGCCCTCTAGCAGCCCACATTCCTTTGACCAGTTTGCTTAGGATCCTAACGCCTTCCAATCACTGAGCCAAACCCTAGAGCCCTCACCCGCAGCCAGTGCTGAAGCTGCTCCTTCACCACCGCGCTCCTCACCCTAGCCGTTTAAAACCCTACCAACACCATCCACTCAGCCGCCCATTTCCCCTAGGACCCGGTTGCCCTCAAAAGCGGCCACTCCTTCTGGAATACCTTCCGCGTCGCTGTTTGCAGGGAAAATGCAGCAGCAGAATCCAATGCTGGAGAACCTAGACTTCATGGGCGAACTACAAAGCGCTGATGACCATCCTTTGGCAGCAAAGGCCTCAGGATGCTCCGCCTCCTTTCTCCAGGGCGTGAAACGAAGGAGAGCCGAAGAGATAGCCGCCCCGATAAAACGCACCAAGTTTGACTTGGACAGGAGAGTGCTCACAACAGAGAAATTAATCCCGAAAGTGAAGAAGCCTCTCCGGGAGATGACCGAGGCAGACTACGAGCATCAGAGGAAGGAGAAAAGCTTTGATGACATCAACGAGGAATACAAAATTCATGGTATTCGTCGTAGGACAGATAATCTCCTCGTCAAGCATCTTGAGACCCAAGAAGCGTTGTTCCAACTGCAGAATAACACAAGGCAGCTTGAGGAGGACCTGGCTAGGGCCACCGCACAGCTGGGGTCTGCGCAGCAGGAGATAGAGGAGCTTAAGGCCCAGCTGGCCGCCTCTCAGCAGGAACCCGTAGCACGGAAATAGACAGCCGAGCAGCTGTCAGAAGAGAAAAAGGTAGCGCTGGAGCAAGTTTCACAGCTTCAGGATTCGCTGAAACAGGCATAGTCGCAGCTTGCGGAGAAAACATCACAAGCGGCGGCCTTTTCAAAGAGCAAAGTTAAGGAAATGCGGGCTAGTCTGCTGCAGGGTTGCAAGCCCAACCTTGTTAAGTCCTTATCAGTCCTGGATTTTGTGTCCAGGATCGAAGAAGTATCTGCCCAGGGAAAGCCTGTGGTAGAGGAGGCCGAACACCAGGCGAGGCAATGGCTGGACCTGGCTATGAGACTTGAGCAGTGTGAGCGCAAGGGCCTCCAATTTCCCCCTATGTCCCAACTTGCCTCAGAATGGGCAAATGCAAGGGTAACCTTGCATATTTACTTCAAGAAGACAAAGAAGATAAGGGATGCCAGAAAGACGCTGGACGCACTAGAACATGAAAGGAACATTTGCCTGGCCCCCTTTCACACTCTGTCCGAACACGGGTGCCCGAGCTACGTCAAAGATGGCGAGTTTCTGACCCTTGAACAGGTGAAGCAGAATTTGTTGTCTTTTGAGATAGACACAGCAGAGATTGATAGCTAGTTAGAACCGATCCAAGAAGCTCAGGTCACCCAGATGGTGTTGAAATACTGCAAAATCAACTCCTCCCTTAAGGAGTTGGGAAAAAGATATAACACCATCGACCTGCATGCAATTGCTGCATTCCACGCAGCATTAAAAGAGGTCAGCAACCTCGAACCCTTCCAAGCAGTAGTCTGGGACCAAGCCAAGGCTGCATACGAACGCATCCGTGAGTGGAAGGCTGACAGTGGAGAGCATTCAGATTTAGAGGGAGAAACCGAAGAGACAACTGCCGGGAGTGATCCTAAAGAAGAGCAGCTGCCCGGAAGGAAGCGGTTAGAGCAGCAGAAAGCAGGGGAAGGAAGTTCCTCTGCGCCCAAAGGATGAAGGCATGGTTCTTTGCGTCGAGGCGAGCTCGACACCCCGTGAGCCGCCAAGAATGTTGCCACATTTTGCACGGGGTGCCATGTTTTCGGTTTCTATAAGTGAGCTGCTCTTTCCCTTCCTCCTCCTCTTTTCCCTCCTCCATTTCTCCCTTTCTCCCTCTTCCTTGCAGTTTCATTCCTCCCTCTTCCCCTTGAACTTCCCCCAGTAAAGTTTCCAGCAAGTGTTCCCTGAAAATGACTAAGTGTCAGGGCGCAACCCGACTTCGTAGCAAAGTCGGGGTGTGCCCTCCAGTTGGAGTGCAGTAGGAAATGTGAAGTGCGCAGTAGGCAGGAAATGAGCGAAATTTGACTAAGTGTCAGGGCGCAACCCGACTTCGCAGCGAAGTCGGGGTGCGCCCTTTTTCCTGGGCGCACTTGGGAAGCAGTATGGCAAAAAATCAGCTAAGTGTTGGGGCGCAACCCGACTTCGCAGCGAAGTCGGGGTGCGCCCCCTTCCTGGTGCGCAGTCCGAACAACAAAGAAGACAGCAAAGTGCCGGTGCGCAACCCGACTTCGCAGCGAAGTCGGGGTGCGCCCTCTGACCGGTGCGCAGTTGGGCAAGCAAGCCCAGAAATTGACTAAGGCACGGAGGCCTCCCCAACTGCGCTGTTTTTTACCTGCGCAACCCGATAGCGCTCTGATCCTGGGCGAAGTTGGATAAACTGCCTTTCAAGGCAGCCATGTGTCACTCATCAGCATCCGACAAGTGTCCAACCTCGAGATTCGAGCCAAGACATGACCGGGAAAAGGACAAGCATGGACCACACTATCTACGCCAACTGCCACCATTAAAGCTGATGTGAAGTGCCATCTGCCGCAACTACCCACATATCCGCTGATTTGAAGTTCCACCCAACACACTGCCACGTAGCTGTACAACTTTTAGGGAGACCATGTCGCTGGTACAGTCCTCGTCGACAGAAGTCAGCATCAGCAGCTCCTTTGCCGCTTTTGTCAGCTAATGTCTAGTCTGGGACTTTGTGCCCGTGATTGTAATCGGGGGGAACTTGAGGCTATAAATAGCCATGCAATTTCATTGTAAAAGGGGGAAGGGGAATATACTGCTAGGGAACCATTGTAGCTGTGCGTTTGCCTCTAATACAAAGCATATACTTGGCTCTGCTTACTATCTTTTATCTTGTATGCTACCTCTCCTTGTCATTTCTGCCTCATGTTTCTTGTATCATTGCTTACTGTTGTACTGAACTCTGGACTCTGGTATTTGATGATCAAGTATTCTTGGAATGCATAGATAGAGGATACATAGGATGAATGATAGCTGTAGTTTCAATGTGTGTTTTGTATAGGAATGTTGTTAGTAGCGGTGATTGATCGTTGTCGTGCTGCTTATTCCCCCCACCCAACTCCAATCACATTTGGATTCTCTTTCCGCACTTTTATCTCTTTCCCTGCACTCTTATCTTAAACTCTAAAAACCCATAGGAAGCCGGCCTTCTCCGGAGATTGGCACGGAAGGCATTCCTTCCTTCCGGCCTTTCAATCTGGTGGGCGAATCTGGGGCGCATTATACCAAATCCTTTCCTCATGGCAGATTCGTAACCAACAGGTGACCATTGAAGATGAACAGTAGCGGGCATTTGAGGCAAAGTACCGCTACATCCACCACATTAATGGGCCATCCCCTCCCAGCTACCAAATCTGTCAAAAGCCATACCGGAATCAAGGAAAAACATGCTGCGAGTACAGATACGGCCGACAAAGATCAAACCTGGCCGCTTTTTGCCGCTTTTGCAGGTTTGGGTATCTGTGCCCAGATTGTAATCAAGGGGAAAATTCTGCTATAAATAGCAGTTCATTCTATTGTAATCAGGGGGGAACATATTGCTAAAGAAAGCTGCTGTAACTAAGACTGTTTGCTTCAAATGCAATCCATACTTTGGCTCCAATTGTGTCTCTTTCTTTTATGCTGCCTTATTCGTGTCATTTCTGCATTTACTCATTTATTTTTCTGAATAACTCTGGATCGCAGCATTGGCAATTATCTGAGCCTGGAATGCATGTTTAAGGATACATAGGAAGAATATCATAATTGGTTTCTGTTACATGTATTGTTTTGATTGTTGTTGGTTTAGTTTCTAGTTAGTGACTGTGCTGCTTGTTCTTTCCCAAAGCTGAATACCACCGTTTCTATCCCTTATCTCTTTTATTTCTTTCCAGTTCTCTTATCTTGAAACCAAAAAGTTACATAGGAAGCCGACCTCCTCCGGAGATTGGCGCGGAAGGCATTCCTTCCTTCCGGCCTTTCAAGTTGTTGGGCGAATCGAGGGCGCAATAACACCAAATCCTTTCCTCATGGCAGATTTGTAACCAACAGTACTTTTCTGGCACGCCCGGTGGGACTAGTCCCACCGCATAAGCAGCATTGAAGGTGTCGATGTTCACTTCATTGCTGACGGTTTTTGAACATCTGGCCTCTGACTCTGTCGAACTCAGACACCCTCCAAGTCTCGCGGACCGGTCCAAGCATATCCTATCTTCATGCAAACGAGATGGAGAGTAAGAAAATCTGAAGAAGAACTCGAGTATTACGAGCTCGACATCGACGCTTTTGGAGAGCATCCCTGGCTAGTAAGTGTTGGTCACAAATCTGCCACAGGAAAGGATTTTGGCAATTATACGTGCCCTAGACCTGGACCAACATTGAAAGGCCGGCTCCTTTACTAAACTACTTGGGATTTTAAGCTAAGAGTGCAGGAAAGAGATGAAAAGAGAAAGGGTGCAGGAAAGAAATAAAAAGGGTAGGGTGCAGGAAAGAGATAAAAGGTACAGAAAGAAATGTAAATGGATGTTTTAAAAGGGGAAGAACCGACAGCACGATTACTAACTAATAGCTTGAAGTAACAACAATAAATATGAAGAATAAAATGAAATGAACGCCGCACTAGCCTTCCTATGTATCCTCTGGACGAGTTCCAGGATTCACCTACCCCCCTTACGCCTAAATCCAGATTTCAGAATTACAGCAGTCAGGAAATAAGTGAATATAGCAGAAACACTACCCACAGGCAGCATACAAGAAAACTATCCCAGCATTTTCTCCCCTATGTATCCTCCAGGGAAATTCCAGAGTTCTGTCCCCAATCACACACCTAAATCCAGGATTCAGAATTACAGTATGCAAATGAAGAAACATAATAGCAGAAATAATCACAGAAGGCAGCATACAAGAGAGAAATGAGGCACAAAGTTCTTAATATCAATTGCAAAAATCAAGTTACAGCAGCTTTCTAGCAAAATCTTTTCCCCCTTTTCATTACAATTCATGGGTTTTTATAGAGGACCCGACCCTCTGAGCCATCATTGCGCAAAACCTAGCAGTACGCCCTCGAAAAACTGGAAAATCTGCCTTCGCTCCTCCCGTGACTGAGCTCTCACATCCGTTTCCACATTTAGCAGTTACGGCCGCATTAGCCAGGGAAACTCTCATTAATGGGCCGCCTGACTCGTCCTGAATCTCTGGGTGCAGTGTTCGAGTGGCTTCCGGGTCCATCGGGTTTTCCTCCTGTGGCTGACCTTTCCTTTTCCATTGCTGAAAATGGGTCCCGGGTCTTTCGGGCAAGTAAATATGCATTTATGAACCACTCAATTACCTTGAAGAAATACCCAGTCTTGGGGTGTGTGCCCTAGAGAACTTCACTGAATTTTAGTTTGGGGAGTTGCTTCGCCATGGATGAGAGCTGAAGCAGGATAGACTTCGTTGTATTGGTGCTTCGCAACAAAGGGACATCCAGAAACAGCTTCGCTGCGAACCTTCTTTCAAAATGGCCGTTCGGGGGTTTCTTGGCCGAAGTAGAATTTTGCCTTAGAATATTTGGGCATACAGTTAGGCTTCTACTGAGGGAGCTTCGCACAAAATTCAGCCGAAGTGGACTTACAAAATTGCTTCGCCGCGAACCGTTTCAAAAACAACCGTTCGAGGAAAATTCAAGCGAAGCTCCTCCATGACTTAGAAAATTTTCAGGGACACAGCCTTCGGAAGGAGAAGCTTCGCACTTGAGTTGCTCGAAGCAGGTGCTTCGGGAAGATTTTGAGCGAAGTAGATTTTTTCTGAGGGATGGTTCGCCAAAAGGGACGACCGAAGCAGGTGCTTTGCTAGCATTTCTGCGAAGTGTTTTTCCACACTTAGGAATTTGTTTTGGTATTTTACTGTACATTGTATGCTTCGCAAAACTTCGGCCCGAAGCTAGTTTTGTGGGGGCTTCGCTTGCGAAGCTCTTTCTGTGCCTTAGAAAATTTGGCTTGCACCTATGTTTTTCCTGTCTGCTGTTTGCGAAGCTCCTTTTTCTTGCTATACTGTGGGCGAAGCTCTTTCAAATTCAGTTATTTACAAGGGGAATTCAAAAAATGACAGCCAAAATTGCTGTAACACTACTATCAACAAAAATAAGGAAAACTATATCAAGAAAACCAACATCATCAAATTTGGCTACCCCTTCAGAAGCAATGTGAAAAAACTTGTCAATAGTAAGAACACACGTTTTTCAGGACAGATCATCATCAAGGGAAGCTGAAGTTGCCGCACAAGGTCCAACTCTAGATAGCACTACAACCAGTTGCCCCCCAGGTCCGCCCAACTCTCCAGATCATCCAATTGCTCCTGAACAATTCAATTGGCAGCAACAAGTACTAGAAGAACCCGTTCAACCGGACCCGCTGCAGCCTCCGCCATTACCGCCAAATCAAAACGCCAATATGGCAGATCAAGATCAAAATCAGCAGAATGACCTGTTTCTTTCTTGGGATTCTGCTTCTCCACTGAACCTATTGGGAGATGATCCAATTCCGCAAGCGGCCATGAAGGCCTTGCCCACGTTCGATGGAAACGGAAAGACGACCTATGAACACATGCAAGACATCGTAGCTTTGGTCGCGTTTTTGCATCACAGACGAGAGCGTCATGGTTCGATCGCTGGCTCTCTCATTGAGAGGTAAGCTCCTGTATTGGTACCAGTCCTTGCATCCCGGGTCCATCACTAGTTGGGCCGAGTTGGCCGAACGTTTGGCCAGGAGTTTTAATGAATCCACTGATCCATCGTTCCTCCTGCATCAATTTCAGTCAATTCAAAGACACCTGCAAGAGGAAATAACGGACTTTAATGTGAGGTTTGCTAGGTCATGGAAAAGGGTGCCCAAGGAGATGCGGCCAAGTGACGGTCAAGTGGCGCATTACTATCTCAGATATTTTAATGTTGATATGGCCATGCAGATCAAGGCCGCCCGCGTCAATACCTTTCCTGCACTGTATGAGCTAGCTCAGTTAGCGGAACAGGACTTAATCTTAGTCGGCAAGCTTCCGCATAGGATGCCGACACCAATTTATACTGAATTCCAACAATCCACCTAGTATCCTAGTGCATCCGCTCAGCCATATTCAACACCTTCTTCCTCTTCGCATTCTTCTGTGTTGTGGAATCCTGCGCCTGCAATTACCCACTATCCCCCTCAACTACATCAGTCTACTCCACCTCCACTACCGCCTACAACAACCCCGTTGTATCCCTTACTGCCGCCTCCTCCTCCCGCTGCTCCGCTATACCCTTCATTGCCTTCGGCCCCGCCATTGGCTCCATTGCCTTCAGCCCCGCCGTTGGCTCCATTGCCACCACCCGCTTCAACGGCTCCTCCGGCCGTTGATATCCAAGCAAAGTTGCTGCAAGAAATGCAAAAGCTCAATTCTGCCTATCGGACAATGTCCAACGACATGGCAATCATCAAGAAGAAGCAAGCTCAGATGGAGTTTGCTCCCAGAAGGCCCTACCCTCCTCCGGCACTGACAAGAGATCAAGCGGCAGCCCAAGATAACAGACCTCCTGCAAGGAACGCTGCCATTAACGAGGGATCGAGCTCTCCTGACCCTGTGCACTGGTGCTCGAGAGTACCTGCATGTTTCATCAGCATTATGTGCAAACCTTGGCGGGCACTCAGCCGAGCAGTGACCTGGAGGACCAAGTGAATATGCTTCGAGAAGAAGATCACGACTTGGTGGTCTCTGAGGAGGAGAAGGTGTCCCTTTTGACCAAAGATGGTAAAAGGCCAATTGAGGCAGATGCGGCTCAAATGCAACCGTTAAAGGTGTACACGAGGAGGAACAAGGAGCAGCCCACGGCTAAAGCTCCCGACAAGGACCCTGTACCGCCGCCGACAAATGAAAAGAATGTCCCTCAAAGGGCTCTAGCCCCTACGGCTCCACTTCAAGTCAAGACAAAAGAACGAGCGAGGGAGAAACTCAAGTACCCTTTGCTGACCAAACGGTAGAGGGTTGAAGCAATGCAACAGTACCATAGCAAGTACGAACCTACAAAGGAGATAGAAGGGCCTGCCGCTTCGGCCTACAACATTGTTGAGTAACTAAAGAAGACCCCGACCAAAATCAGTATGTATGATGCCCTTCAGATCCCTGGCCAGGTTGATTTGCTGCAGGAATATTTGAAGTCTGTAAAAGGAGGTAAATCGCAACAACCGGTATTGGCCCAGCCATTAACCAATTCAATCACCGAGAAGAATAGACCATCGCCGTTCTATCTATCCTTGTGGATGGAAGGATACGTGGTGCACAATTGCATCGTTGATTCCGGCGCCTCAACTACAGTTATGCCCAGGGCAGTTTGTGAAGAGATCGACATGGAATATACGCGAAGCAGCCAAGGCGTACTCCAACTAGACGACACTCCCGTGAAGACTGTCAGTATCCTAAAGGACATCCCCATTCAACTGCATAAATCCCCTCAGATCACAGTAATCCAAGAGGTTGTAGTTGTAGATCTAGAGCCCTATTTTGGCATGTGCTTGTTGGCCACGGATCCGCCACCTGGGAAGGACTTGGTGTGTCAATGTGCCCTAGACCCGCAGACAAACATTGAAAGGCCAGGAGGAAGGGATGCCCCCCGTGCCAATCTTCGGAGAAGGCCGGCTCCTTTCCTAACCTACTTGGTGGTTTTTAGATAAGAGTGCAGGAAAGAGATTAAAAAATGGGGTAAATGGAACTAGAAAGAGATTGAAAAAGATAAGGGAACAGGAAAGAGATGTAAATATCATGCATTTCGGGTGGGGGGAGAACAAGCAGCACGATCGCAAATTTGCATCCGAACCAACAACAATTAAAACAAAGCATGTAACTGTTGGTTACGAATCTGCCATGAGGAAAGGATTTGGTATAATGCGCCCAGATTCGCCCACCAGATTGAAAGGCCGGAAGGAAGGAATGCCTTCCGTGCCAATCTCCGGAGAAGGCCGGCTTCCTGTGGGTTTTTAGTGTTTTAAGCTAAGAGTGCAGGAAAGAGATACAAATGCGGAAAGAGAATCCAAATGTGATTGGAGTTGGGTGGGGGGAATAAGCAGCACGACAACGATCAATCACCACTACTAACAACAATCCTATACAGAACACACAATGAAACTACAACTATCATTCATCCTATGTATCCTCTATCTATGCATTCCAGGAATACTTAATCACCAAATACTGGAGTCCGAAGTTCAGTACAATAGTAAGCAATGAAATAAGAAACATGAGGCAGAAATGACAAGGAGAGGCAACATACAAAATGAAGACAGTAAGCAGAGCCAAGTATGTATCTTGTATTTAGAAGCAAACGCACAGCTACAATGGTTCCCTAGCAGTATATTCCCCTTCCACCCCTTTACAATGAAATGATGTGGCTATTTATAGCCCAAGTTCCCCCCGATTACAATTACGGGCACAAAGTCCCAGACCAGACAATAGCTGACAAAAGCGGCAGAAGAGCTGCTGATGCTGACTCCTGTCGGCGAGGACTGTACTTGCAGCAAGGTCTCCCTGAAAGCTGTACAGCTACGTGGCAGTGCGTCGGGTCAAACCTCTGGTCAGCAGGAATGCGGGTAGCTGCGGTAGATGAAACTTCACATCAGCTTAAATAGGGGCAGCTGGCGTAGGTAGTGCAGCCCATGCTTGTCCTTTATCCCGTCATATCTTGGTCCGAATCCCGAGGCTGGACACTTGTCAGATTCTGGTGAGTGACACGTGTCTGCCTTGAAAGGCAGTTTGTCCAACTTCGCCCGGGATCAGAGCGCTGTCGGGTAGCGCAGTGGGAAACAACGCAGTTGGGGAGGCCTCCGTGCCTTAGCCAATTTCTGGGCTTGCTTGATGAATCTTGCCCAACTGCGCACCGGTCAAAGGGCGCACCCCGACTTCGCTGCGAAGTCGGGTTGCGCACCGGTACTTAGCTGATTTTCCCGCTGTTCGGACTGCGCACCAAAAGGGGAGCGCACCCCGACTTCGCTGCGAAGTCGGGTTGCGCCCCAACACTTAGCTGATTTTCTGCACATTGCTTTCCCAAGTGCGCACAGGAAGAAGAGCGCACCCCGACTTCGCTGCGAAGTCGGGTTGCGCTCCCACACTTAGTCAAATTCTGCTCCATTTCAGCTTGCCTTCGCACTTCGCATCCCCTAGTGCGCTCCAACTTGAGGGCGCACCCCGACTTCGCTGCGAAGTCGGGTTGCGCTCCCACACTTAGAATTTTTCAGGGAACACTTGCTCAGTTTTGGGAACTTGACTGGGGAAGTACAAGGGAAAAAGGGAGGAATGAAACTGCAGGAAAGGGAGAAAGGGAAAGATGGAGAAAGGGAAGAAAGAGGAGGAGGGAAGGAAGAGCAACACACTTACAAATTTTGAAAACATGGCACCCCGTGCAAAATGTGGCAACATTCCTGGCGGCTCGCGGGGTGTCGAGCTCGCCTCGACGCAAAGAACCAGTGCCTTCATCCATTGGGTGCAGAGGAACTTCCTTCCCCCGCTTCTCGCTGCTCGACGGCTTCCTTCCGGCAACCGCTCTTCTTCGAGATCACTTTCGGCGGTTGCCTCTTCTGTTTCTCCTCCCGAACCTGAATGGTCTCCGCTGTCAGCTTCCCGCTCGCGGATGCGTTCATAGGCAGCCTTGGCTTGGTCCCAGCTGCTTGGAAGGGCCCTAGGTCGCTGACCTCTCTTAGTGCTGCGTGGAATGCAGCAACCGCATGCAGGTCGATGGTGTTATATCTTTTTCCCAACTCCTTTAGGGAGGAGTTGATTTTGCAGTATTTTGACACCATCTGGGTGACCTGAGCTTCTTGGATTGGCTCTGCCCAGCTATCAATTTCTGTTGTGTCTGCCTCAAAAGACAGCCAATTCTGCTTTACCTGCTCAAGGGTCAGAAACTCGCCATCCTTGACGAAGCTCGGGCACCCGTGTTCGGACAGAGTTTGAAAGGGGGCCAGGCAAATGCTCATTTCATGTTCTAATGCGTCCAGCATTTTCCTGGCAGTTCTTATCTTCTCTGTCTTATCGAAATAAACATGCAAGGTTACCCTTGCATCTGCCCACTCTGAGGCAAGTTGGGACATAGGGGGAAATCGGAGGCCTTTGCGCTCAAACTCCTCAAGTTTCATAGCCAGGTCTAGCCATTGCCTCGCCTGGTGTTCGGCCTCCTCTACCACAGGCTTTCCCTGGGCAGATACTTCTTCGATCCTGGACGCGAAATCCAGGACCGATATGGATTTAACAATGTTGGGCTTGCAACCCTGCAGCAGACCAGCCCGCATCTCCTTAACTCTATCCTTTGAAAAGGCCGCCGTCTGTGATGTTTTCTCTGCAAGCTGCGACTGCGCCTGTTTCAATGAATCCTGGAGCTGAGAAACCTGCTCCAGTGCTGCCTTTTTCTCCTCTGACAGCTGCTCGCTTGTCTGTTTCTGCGCTGCGGCCTCCTGCTGAGAGGCGGCCAGCTGGGCTTTCAGCTCGTCTATCTCCTGTTGCGCAGATCCCAGCTGCGCGGTGGCCCTAGCCAGATCTTCTTCTAGCTGCCTTGCGCTATTCTGCAGCTGAAACAACGCCTCCTAGGTCTCAAGCCGCTTGACAAGGAGATTATTGGTTCTGCGGCGAATGCCGTTGATTTCTTGCTCCTCGTTTATGTCATCGAAGCTCTTCTCCTTGACTTGGTGCTCATAGTCCGCCTCGGTCATTTCCCGGAGAGGCTTCTTCACTTTTGGGATCAACTTCTCAGTTGTAAGCACTCTCCTGTCCAAGTCGTACCTGGTGCGCTTTACCGGGGCAGCTATCTCTTCGGCCCTTCTGCGCTTGACGCCCTGAAGGAAAGAGGCGGAACCCCCTGCGGCTCTTGCTGCCAGAGGCTGGTCATCTGCGGTCTGCATGAAGTCGAGATCTTCCAACATCTGGTCCTGTTGCGGCATCTTTCCTGCAAACAACGAAGTAGGAGGGATTCCAGAAGGAGTGGCCGCTTTTAAGGGCGACCGGGTCCTAGGGGAAGCGAGCGGCTGAGTGGATGGTGTTGGCGGGGTTTTGAACAGCTGAGGTGAGGAGCGCGGCGATATATGTGCAGCTTCGACACTGGCCGCGGGCGAGGGTTCCAGGGTTTGGCTCAGGGACTGGAAGGCGTTAGGGTCCTGAGCGAACTGGTCGAAAGAATGGGGGCTGCTGGATGGTTGGGCAGTCTGGGAAGAAGAGGATGCAGCTACGGCTTGCCCTGATGATATGGGGGACGGCGTTACGGCAGGGCCGACTGAGACTTTGGGGAGCGGGGAAGTGGACGTACCTGCGGGCTCCGCCTGAGCCGCTGTTCGAGGGACGCTTGCAGCCCGAGTTTCTGCTTCTGCTTCAGGGCTGTCCAGCGAGACAATTTCTGGCGCAGCTGTCTCTGTCTGCGCCGCGGCTGGCTGCTGCACAGATTCTTTAGGCCGCGTGGCCTTTTCACCTCTTCTTCTCTTCTTTTCTTCTGGCGCTGTGGCTGGTTCGAAGGAGGGAGATGAGGTTGGAGCGGCAGGCAGTGATGTCCCCACGGTAAACTTGTACCTGGGTCTAGCTGGAAGGATGCCTGCCGTGGCCGGTCTGCTAGCTGGTAGCGCAGGCGCTTTTTCTCGGTTGGGGGCCACCCGAGGAGTTGACCTCTCTCGACCCTTGCGCCCTTTCGGGTACTGCTCGGGAGCTACAGGTTGCATCGGGCCCACTTGACTGCTTGTCGGAGTTGCGCTGGAAGTCGCGGAAGTAGGCATTTGCTGGGAGGGGGACCTCCTTGTATATCTTTTCCTTGCGCCTCGGGGAACGCAACTTCGAAATTCGAAAGGCCGCCACGTGTCAGCGTATTGATCATATAGCGCCGAAAACTCATCATCAACGGCCAGCGTTTTCCGGTTGGATTTGTCGTGCTGCGTGCGGCATCTCATCTTCCAGCATTCGACGACTTTGTCCTTTTGCCAGTTGAGGGGCGCCACCTTGGCGAGGAATTTTTGAAGCCCGCAGATTCCAACCGGTGATCCGGGTTCCGCTCTGGGTCGTATGCCACCTCCTCGCAAAAAAATCATGCCATGGAGGCCATGATTGCATCTGCTCGATGTGCCATTCCAGGTCTGCGCCTGTTCTATTTCCTCTTTCCTGCATAATCTCTGCTCGGGGGCAGATGTGCGTGAATTTACCCCTGACCCCAATTGGGTCGTACTTCCAGCGCTGCGGCAGCATTATTAGACCCATGTCGATGAGTTCCCGTTCGAGGTAGACGTGTTGTCCGATCTCGAAAACTCGGGTGTTCGCCCAGGTGATGGGATACTGAAAGATATGGCCTTTCTTTTTGCCCTGGCCGAACTCTTCTTCGACATAGTCCATCTGTCGCGCAATCTCCATCCCGAACTGGTGGTCAGTGCAGAAGTAGGGCAGCAGGAACGGCTTCCCTTGAATCCATAGATTCTGACCACGATGCCTTGCGTCAGCCGGAAGGTATCCCCGTAACTTGTGCTTCCTTAGTATGCTTGTCATGACTTCCGGCGGGCGGGATGCCTTACGATTGAACAACCCCATGACCATGCACAAAAATTTAAGATTAAACTCATAGAATGACCCTTTTCTGTACAAGATCTCGGTCCATTCGTACACGGGCAGCGGCTCACCTTTTTCATTTACCTTCTTCAAGTCAGGAACGTTCATCCGGTAGTGCATGTGGTAAAGGCACAACCATGCGAGGAAGGAGCAAAACCGGAAATCCGTTGACTGCTTCTGCTGCAGCTTGACTAGGCTTGAATGAATGGCGTACGCCAGCCAGTCTGCCCAGTCGAAGAAAATGGGGCGCTTCCCACTCTTTTGCGTCGTGGAGTCGTAAAACTCCCCGTGCAGGATACATTCTGCCAGCGCCAGCTGGTACGGGCGTACCACTCTGTCAGAATCGCAGCCGAGGACCCACGCCAGGATGACGTAAATGTACTTGTTCTCAAATCTGTCCAGTGGTATGGGGCCTGTCGGCCATTGTCCGGCTGCCAGCGGAGTCTTCAGCTCTGAGTTGAGGAATTCTCTCATCCGCTTGGTCTGCGTGAATCTGCCCGTTTGTTCATCCAGATTCACCCTTCTGACAATTGCGCCGGGTTCGTACTGAAGCCCCGGGGCGAACGCTGGCTGGACGCTCTCCCTGAAGAGTGTGAACAACACTCTTCCCTTGTTGTCGCAGACTTGCCGGGCAGCTGGTTTGTAATATTCTACAATTGCTTCAATCAGCTCCGGGCACTGGTGAGTAGGAGGGCACAAGAACCAATACAGGTTCGATTTATACGCAGCCCCGAGATGGTGTGAGGGCGAAACCTTGTCTGCCCACTTTGCGATATTCGGCCGCAGCTTGGTGAGGCTGATGGAGAAAGAGCCGTCCTTGTACCCGGCCAGGTGATTGACGGGCGGCGGCGGAATTTGCCCTCGACTCCTCTTCGTCCGGGTTCTCCTTTTCTGCTCCTGTGGCGCTTCGCTCTCATGAGCGCTTGACTCAGTCTGTTCCTCAGCTTCGGGCTCTGCGTCACTGGATTGCGCCTGTACGGGCGCTTTCCCCTTGTCCATTTTCTCTGTTAGAATGGGCAGAGACAGAGAATTACGGCTTCGGCTTCTCGTTCCGCGCTTTGCGCTCTCGGAGTCGCCTTCGACAATCTGAATTTTCTGAGTATGCCAGGGCCCTTTTTCTAGGCAAGGGTTGCAGCTTTAATGGCGCGAGGGAGGGAGTTAAGGCGGTTAACTCGAAGTTGGTGGAGGCGTTATAATATTTTGGCGGCCGTGCATGGGTTTAATCTTGAAAAGCGCACCCAAGTTGCAGTTGGTCCAAATGCGCCTTGCTTTCTTAATGACATCGTTCTTGAAAGTCGCGCAATCATTAAACAACATTTTGGACCTCGTGCTTTTGATGACGTCATCGCCGCCGTCTGGGCACACCTTTCAAGGAAGAATTTCTGGCCCATGATTTTAAACTGAGACGCGACCCAACTTCGCACTGTGCCGTACTGCGCTCTGGGCCCACACTTAGAATTTTTTTTATGTTTTCCGTGATGGGTCATTCAGGCTGCGCCCAAAATTGAGGGCGCACTCGGACTTCGCCCAAAAAATGAGCGCACTCCGACTTCGCCCATGTTTGACTGCGCAGTCAGACTTCGCTCCAAAAAGTTGCGCAGTCTGGTTTGACACTTAGCCATTTTTCTGCTTCGCTCTCCCGACTGCGCTCCCAAGATGGTGCGCAGCCCGACTTCGCTGCGAAGTCGGGTTGCGCACCCAGACTTAGCCGAATTTTTTGCCCCTTTGGTCAGCTGCTTTCTTTCGAACTTCGCACAATCCAAGGAGCGATACCCGACTTCGCTGCGAAGTCGGGGTTTGCTTTAAGTTCTACTTGGGCTCTTGAAAACTAAAAAACTGAATGCTGAATATGTACATTCTGAAAACTAAAAATACAGAAAGGAAAACTGTACAAGGAAGGACCCATTGGGTGCCTTCAATGGTGATAAATTTTGAGGTGGAACCCATTGACGGGAATGGGGAGAAGCTGTCCCTCCATATCCCGGAGCACGAATGCGTTGAACTGGTTCACCCGGGCAATCTGATAAGGACCCTCCCAGAGGGCGTCAAATTTGCCGTGATTGCCCGGCTTTGCCTTCAGTGAGTCCCACTTCAGCACCAGGTCCCCGATTTTGAAAACTCGGGCGGTGGTGCCTTTTGCAAACCAGCCTTGGGTCGCTTCAGCATGCTTGGTGAAGGCCTGGTATGCTTTCTCTCTGTCTTCCTCTAACCGCAGCAGCTGGCACAGTCTGGCGTCCACCGGATCTCCGCTACCTCTCTCTTCATCAAGCATCCAGAGGGCGGGAATTTCTATGTGGGTTGGCAGGACTGCCTCCTTGCCATACACGAGCGCATAGGGGGATGTCTTGATAGACTTTTTGAAGGATATTCTATCCGCCCACAGTGCCCGATCAGGAGTAGGTGCCAAGTCCTCTTGTTTTTCTCTACTGTCCTTCTGATGATTTTCAGTAGATTCTTGTTAGTAGACTCGGCCAGACCGTTCCCATGTGGGTAGTAATTGGAAGACATTTTGTGATAAATGTCGTACTTGCTGGTGTACTCCGTGAGTACAACGCCTGCGAACCCCGGACCATTGTCCGTCACTATTGACTCAGGGACCCCGAAACGGGTAATGAGGCTCTCGAGGAACCCGATGACCGTCTCCTGGTCCGCATTCTTGGTGGGGATCGCCTCTGCCCACCGCGTAAAGTAGTCGGTGGCGGTAAGAATGAACTTGTGCCCTGTTGCAGAGTTCGGCGTAATGACCCCGATGAAGTCCAGACCCCATTGCTGAAACGGAGTCTCGGCTTGGATTGGTTGGAGGGGCAGGGGTGCTTTTCTGTTTCTGCCAGCAAATCTCTGACATTTGTCACATTTTGCACAGACCGCATGTGCGTCTGTGAAGAGAGTGGGCCAATAGTACCCAACTCTGATTATTTTCAAGGCCGTAGGCCTTGCGGAATGGTGTCCTCCAGGCATCCCGGAGTGAAATTCTCCGAGGACCCTGGGTTGGTCGGTTTTCTTGACGCACCGCAACAGGATGCCGTCAATGTTTTTGAAGTAAAGCCCCTCGGGGCGAAGAGTGTATTTCAATGCACCTAGCCGAAACCTCCTTCTTTGTGAGGCATTTAGGTGGTCTGGACATCTCCCGGTGCAGAAATACCTCACCAGGTCATCTGTCCAGTCACTCTCCTCTGGTAAGGAGTTGGCTAGGTTGGTAGTTGCTGTCGGATCTTCCCACTCACAGGCAGATATCTCGGCTGCAGCGCTTCGGGCCAGCTCCTGGCACAAGGCTCGGCCTCTGATAAGCTTTGTTGGCCGCACCTCGATGTCGAACTCCTGGATCTTGGCAATCCATCCTCGCTCTCTTGTGACCCGGCTCTCCTTGTATGATGAAATTTCGGACGTCCGGGTGTATCACGAAGACAGTTGTCCGGCTCCGGGAGACAAAGTGCCTGAACTTTCGGAGAGACTTCATGACCGCGTGAACCTGCCGCTCAATAAAATTGTACTTCTCTTCGTGCGGCTGAATCACTCGGCTTAAGAACGCTATGGGGCGCTCTTCGCCATCGTCTCCCTTCTGAGTCAGGACTGCGGCGTAACTCTCGGGTTCTCCCACCGCGTACAGGATGAAGTCCTTGGAGTAATCCGGGTTTATCAACACCGGGGCTTGCGCAATTCGGGCCTTGATTTCCTCGAAGGCCTGTCTCCTCTCATCAATCCATAAGAATTCAGCATTCTTTTTCAGCAGTTCGGCCATGGGCTTGATCACCTGTGCGAAGTCCGGTATGAACTTCCGCACGAAATTGATTTGGCCGAAGAAGGACTGTAGCCCTTTCTTGTCAACCGGAGCGGGCAAGCGGAGGAGGGCTTTTGCTCCGTCAGGGTCCACTGCAAGGCCTTTCTCGGAGATGACATGTCCCAACAGCTTACCTTCTCTTACCGCGAAGACTGATTTCTTCGGGTTTATGGAAATGCCGAATTCACGACATCTCTCAAATATCTCGCCGCAGTGGGAAACATGGTCCTCTCTCCTATGAGAGAATACGGTCATGTCATCCAAATAGATGACAATGACCTTGTTAAGCAGCTCTCGGAAGGCCAGGTCCATGGCTCTCTGGAATGTGGCGCCAGCATTGGATAAGCCGAAGGGCATGCGCTGATAGGCGAACGTTCCCCATTTGGTGGTGAACGCTGTCTTATGCTGGTCCTCATCTTTGACCCAGATCTGGTTGTACCCAAAAAGCCATCTAGGAGGGAGAATCTCTGGGCTCCAGCAACTATATGGAGGATCTGATCGATCTGGGGAAGCGGATAGTGGTCCTTGAGTGAGGCCTGATTCAGATTTCTGAAGTCCACACAGAGACGAATGTCTCCGTTTTTCTTCCTCACGGGAACCAAGTTCGCAACCCAGGATGAATGCTTGATGGGGTAGATGATCTTGGCTTCCAGCATCTTCAGGAGCTCGGCTTTCATCATGGCTTCGATCTTCGGATTTACAGCCCTCTGCTTCTGCCGGAATGGTTTTGCACCATCTTCTAGCTCAATGGTATGCTGGATTATCTGTCTGTCATACCCCTTCAAGTCCTGGTAGCACCAGGCTACTATGTCAGGGAACTCTCGGCATAATGTTCTGATCTGCTCGAGTTCCTCTTCGGTGCAGTCCGTTCCGACCTTAATTGTCTTTCCAGGCTCAAGCTCCAGGTCGACGTACTGCTTGGGGTCTACTTTGATCCTGTGTGATATTGCTCTGTCATTCTGATCAAAGAGACTTTCTAGTGTAATCAGTCCTTTTGGGACATGATTATTTTTTAACTGTATCAACCCCTCATATTGCTCGTCATCAGGGTCTCTACCTTCGATTGAACACGCTTCGGTAACCAAAAATGTGACGATCTCCTCGTCACAGTCAAACACCTGCCAGTGGGTGTCCTTATCAGGCACAGAAGGCCTGTAAATGGTACGAACCGGCTTCGGCTTCTGGACAGTGTCATCAGCCGGAACGTACTTGGCTCCAACAGACGCCAGAATGTCAACGTGCTTGTTTTTCTCACGTGATATGGCTCTGACATTCAATGAGTCGAATGACTCCATCAGGTCCCAGACCCGATTACGGTACGCCTTGAGATAGTGCTTCTTGGAGGCGCACTTGTTCGTAATCTGGTTGCACACCAGCTCTGAGTCGCCAAAGATCTGCAGATGCTTTATCCCCAGCCTCTCCGCTTTTCGCAAACCCAAGCACAGGGCTTCGTACTCCGCCGCATTGTTGGTACAGCTCCAGGCCAGCCTGTAGGTGTAGTCCTTTTGGATCCCGGTCGGGGAAACCAAGAGTACACCCGCACCGGCGCCATTTTTGCATCGGGCGCCATCAAAGAAAAGCTGCCATAGCTTTTCTGGTGCAGGTCCTACTTCTTTCTTGGCTGACTTGTCAAGCCTCTCAGGCTGAATGACGGTGTAGCAGCCTTGCTCAGTCTCGATCACGGCGTTGAAGTCCCGCAAGGAGAACTCATCTTCTACTTGCAGCAGCTCAAGAGCTTGCTCCGTCATGTCTACCACCACCAGTTCCTCCTCCGTCAGCTGAACCATGCAGTCCTGCAACTCTTCTCCGGTATCTTCTCCACCAAAAATGCGGAAGGCTTCTCGTTGTAGATCTTCAGTCTCCTTCCTTTGAAGGGCACTTCCATATGCGAGTAATCCAGAGACAGATACCCTCCCAGCTTCGCAGTGAACTCCCTGGAGAGACACATGCCGAAGTAGGGTTCCAAGTCGACAACCACGACCTCTTGGATGACCACTATGTCGAGAGCTTTGTGCAGTCGGATCGGGATGTCTTTAATGACACCGACTGTCTTGACAGGGGTGCCGTCTAGTTGCAGCACACCTTGGCTGCTCCTTGTATACTCCATCCCGATCTCGTCGCAGACGGCTCTCGGCATTACAGTCGTGGAGGCACCAGAATCCACCATACAGTTGTGTACTATGTACCCTTGCATCCGTAATGACAGATAGAAGGGAGGTGGTCTGTTCTTCCCAGTGGCTGAGACTGTCAGGGGTTGAACCAGAACAGCAGGCTGTATCTGCTTGCCATGCTTCATGCTCTTCAGAGATTCCTGCAGCAGATCAACTTGCCCCGGGAGCAGGAGAGCATCATACATGCTTATCCTTGCGGGGGTCCTCTTCAGCTCATCCACTATGCTGTAGCCTGACGTGCTAGCTCCTTCCGCTTCTTTCGCAGGCTCATACTTGGTGCGGTATTGCTGCGTGGCCTCTACTCTCTGTCTCTTTGTCAGAGACGGGTACCTCAGCTTCTCCTGAGCTTGTTCTTTTGTTTCAGCTGGAGGCTGAGCAGCGGGAGCTTTGGCTGGAGAGGGAGCTGCTTTTGCTGCGGGAGGCTTGGCTGCGGGAGCTTTTTCCTTGGCTGTGTAAGGCCACAGCCTCTTGTCAGGTGGCAGCCCAGCAGGTTGCGCCTTGTCTCTTCTGGCGTATACCTTCAAGGGCTTTGCAGCAGCTTCAGCAGGCTTTTTGTCTTCTTTGGCAGGGGGTGGCACCAGATCTTCTTCTGGGACGGCAAAGTTGCCTTCATCGTCCAGGATCATGTAGAGTTCTTCGTCCTCTATGGCGCTGCCCGCCAGAGTCTGGAGGTAATGTTGGTGCAGTGTGCAATCATCTTTTGAATGCGGGTCATTGCATGTGGTGCACCAGTTGACCTGGTCAGAAGTGCCAGGTTGGTCCTCTATGGCAGCATTTCTTGCAGGGGGCCGCCTCTGATCTCGCCGTTCTGGGGCTTGATCTTTTGTCAGTGCCGGAGGAGGATATGGCCTCCTTGGAACAAGGTCCATCTGGGCCTGTTTCTTCTTCAGTATAGTCATGTCGTTGGACATGGTGTGATATCCGGAGGCCAAAGCCCGCACCTCCTGGAGGATTTTGTTTTGAATATCATTGTCCGGAGGCGGCAACTGAGTTGGCGGAGGTAAGGCATCCAATGGAGGAGGTGTAGAATACTGCGCATACTGCGGGGGAGCTGGGAGTGCTGGATAATGCGGAGGAGGAGGAGGCGGATAGTGAATTTGTGGCGGGCCGTAAGGGTTTACGACCGGCGTCGGATTCCATTGCTGCTGGGGTTGCTATCCTGAAGTGGACGACATCACACCGGAGGCTGATGGGTACTGGGATTGAGGAAAGTCGGGGTAAATGGGTGGCTGTACCCTGTGCGGGAGTTTGCCTATGGAAATGATATCCATTTCAGCTTGCTGGGCAGCCTCGTACAGAGCAGGGAATGAGTCGATTCTGGCTATCTTCAGCAGTAGGCAAATGTCTGAGTTGAAAGACCTCAGGTAGTAGTGCGCAGCCTAACCCGCTGAAGGTCGTAGTTCGTGAGGTACTTGTTTCCAAGACCTCGCAAACCATATGTTGAAGTCCGACACCTCCTCTTGGGGGTGTTGTTGGATGCTTTGGAATTGATGCAACAAAGAAGAGGGATCAGCAGACTCGTTGCATCCTTTCATGAGCCTGTCGGCCAGCTGGCGCCACCCCGTAATAGATCCCTCTGGTAGTGATCTCCACCAGTAGAGAAGCTTTCCCCTTAGGGAAAGGGCCAGCAGACGGGTCTTCACACCCTCGTCAGTGATGGAATGTAGCGCAGCTATACCGCAGTGACGAACAATAGTGTTCGGACCAATATTTTAGCCCACTACTCAAGGAGGATTCCACACATATCCTTGAGCACATCATCTGCCTCTTTATTAGTACGTGAGGGTACTCTTTTGAGATGTCGTGTCCCATGCACTATGGATAATACAAGGCCGAAAAAGCTTCCTACGGATAAAAGTTAGTTTAATCCTAGATGGTATCCCGATATACCCGAAGATACGTGGGAGCTCAAATCTATGCGCGAGTACTGTATGAGGGTTGGGTATTGGAGCTTGATCGCCCCTCACTTCACTAGACGCTTTATGGGCTATCTAACTTAGCCAATAACGACAACTCCTTCACGATATTTTAAATCCCCCGGCATAGGGTTTCTAACCTACTCAACTACTGTGGATAAAAAAGACTCTTTTTTTGCTGGTTTTTTGTTTTTTTTTGTTTAATGAGGAAAAACTGGCATAAGGAAAAACTAAAACACTTAAATTTTATATCTAACCGTCGAAATGGCAGAAATTGTCATAGTCGCAACAGATTACGACCCTAGAAAGCACTCTGATACCACTTGTTAGGAAGCTACTATTAAAAATAAACATACTCACACAAGTATGAAAAATAAACATATATGCTCACAACACACTATGGAAATAAAATGCACACTGTGAAAATAAATTTGTAGAAAAAGAAACAATCTCACAATAGCACTGAATCGCAAGCCTCTTCGAGGGGGCAACCTCCTTCAATACTTCATTCAATTATGCAAAAAGATACATACAATACTGCCCCTCACATTTTTAAGGAATTCCTCTAGCACCTAACTCCCAAGGTTGGTTTACATGCAAAATGCCACCCGGGCTAGAATCTCCTCCTACCTACAGTTAGTTACATTCTTGAAAAACGGTTACATAGAAGGGTGCGATTTGGCTAGGTGCTTCTTAATCCAGAACTATAACAAAACATTACAAAACATTAACGTGGGTGTTACCCACATTCCACAAAGACTATTACATCAAGGTGTTAGGATGGGGTCCTAACAATTGATACATAAGAGACAAAAGGATGCCCTTAAGCATCCACACAAATAATCAAAATAAGATGACACTGATACAATGGATTGGGTGGGGTATTTATACCAAATCCTCAATAATAATTACAAGTTACTAAATTGTTGCCCATAACACATTAGGCATAAAATGTCAATGAAGGTTAACTATAATAGGGTTAAACCATGGGCCCATCAGCTAATTACATTAAATCATAGTAAATACATTGCATATTGATTTCCTATTGGCTTACACATGATTACATCATACAATGTTTGTCTTGTTTACTAAAGTCAAATTACATGACTTTCAACAGTTATATCATTTGCATGATTTAACTATAGTATTCATCAAATGTGGTTGTACTTGTCATATCTGCATGGATTTGTTTTGATTGTTCGTGTTCAAATTTTTAGTTTTCACTACAGACTTTCCATTAAACTTGGGCTTGGTAGAAGTACACCATAATATGTACTTGCTGTCAATATTTAATAAAATAAAATAGAAAACATGCCCCTTGTTTGTTTATTTGATTAAAACAATGTTGCCCATGACATAATCTTGCTTTGTTTATTTTGGTTCTATTGTTAAACTTAAGCTTATTAGAATGGAACATAGTTAGGACAAAATTTTATGTGATACTAATCATGCATATTTGTTAGCATATTTTATATGATAGAACCATTAATGTATTTGTAACTTTGCAAAAGCCATTTTACTTGTTATGGATGTCATTAGTTTGTCTTGTTGGATTTTGTAGTGGAGTGGTGATTGCTGAAAGCATTCTTCATAATCAAGCTGTTATTCAAGGTTAGATCATTTGCTCTGTATATTTGAAATATTTGCAATTAATCAAATGGAAAATGGGTATATTGGTAAGGAGTGTCATAGGCCATTGCACTATAGACTATTATAAGTTTCTTTGATGTTAATGCTTCATTTGTACACCAAATTATTAATTGTTCTAATATGCAGTATCATTAGAGGCCATGCACACCATAGTTATGAAACTTGTGGATTTTCGAAAAACTCACCGAGCTGCAAGTCGAGTTGAGGAAAATGTGTTTTTCTCACTTGACTCATTTTTTTTTTTTTTAAAGTAATTTTCCACTTGGCTCATTTTTTTTAATAAGTTATTTCCCACTTGACTCATTGACTTTTTTTTCTTTTTCTTTTTTTTTTCTTTTTGGCTTTAAATTACTGAATTTAAGAAAAAATAGCTAAAAAAAGCTTGCGCTTCAGCAAAAATTTGGCAACGTCATTCCCCTCGTCTCCCCCCCCAACACACCCCACCCATAAAAAAAAAGTTTTTGCCTAGTCTCATGTTTGAGTCAGAATTGGCCTTTAAGTCCAAGTTTCTCTACTATGGCACATATGATCCATATATAATAAGATCATCAAAGTAGTGAAGAAGGAATGGAAGAGAGAGTAAAAATTCATGCCTTAATTGGATTAATTGTTGTAGAACTCCCTCACAACGAAATAGAATGCAAGACACCACTATACAGTTCTATTATATATAAAAAAGTGTACAATGGCAAGAACTTATAGATACATATAAAAACACGTATCTTTCATACGTAAATGATTTGCAATACATCATGGTCTGATCAAACTTTTACAACACATAAGATCATGCATTGACCAATAATAACCAGAATTATACCTGTTGGTTATGAATCTGCCATGAGGAAAGGATTTGATGTTATTGCGCCCAGATTCGCCCACCAGATTGAAAGGCCGGAAGGAAGGAATGCCTTCCGTGCCAATCTCCGGAGAAGGCCGGCTTCCTGTGGGGTTTTAGTGTTTTAGGATAAGAGTGCAGGGAAAGAGATAAAAGTGCGGAAAGAGAATCCAAATGTGATTGGAGTTGGGTGGGGGGAATAAGCAGCATGACAACGATCAATCACCACTACTAACAGCATTCATATACAGAACATACATTGAAACTACAGCTATCATTCATCCTATGTATCCTCTATCTATGCATTCCGGGAATACTTGATCATCAAATACCGGAGTCCGGAGTTCAAGACAACAAGTAAGCAATGATACAAGAAACATGAAGCAGAAATGACAAGGAGAGGCAGCATACAAGATAAAAGACAGTAAGCAGAGCCAAGTATATGCTTTGTATTAGAGGCAAATGCACAGCTACAATGGTTCCCTAGCAGTATATTCCCCTTCACCTTTTTTACAATGCATTGCATGGCTATTTATAGCCTCAAGTTCCCCCCGATTACATTTACGGGCACAAAGTCCCGGGCCAGACAATAGCCGACAAAAGCGGCCAAGGAGTCGCTGATGCTGACTTCTGTCGGGCAGGACTGTACTTGTGGCATGGTCTCCTTGAAAGCTGTACAGCTACGTGGCGGTGTGTTGGGTCAAACCATCAGTCAGCTGGAGTGCAGGTAGCTATGGCAGATGGCACATTACATCAGCTTTAATGGTGGCAGTTGGAGTAGATAGGGCGGTCCATGCTTGTCCTTGTTCTCGAATCCCGAAGTTGGACACTTGTCAGATGCTGATGAGTGACACATGGCTGCCTTGAAAGGCAGTTTATCCAACTTCGCCTAGGATTTGAGCGCTGTCGGGTCGTGCAGATGGAAAACAGCGCAGTTGGGGAGGCCTTCGTGCCTTAGTCAATTTCTGGGCTTGCTTACCCAACTACGCATCGGTCAGAGGGCGCACCCCGACTTCGCTGCGAAGTCGGGTTGCGCACCGGAACTTTGCTGTTTTTACTGTCATTCGGACTGCGCACCTAAAAGGGGGGTGCACCCCGACTTCGGGCGAAGTCGGGTTGCGCCCCAACACTTAGCTGATTTTTAGCCACTGTTCTCCAAGTGCACCCAGGAAGAAGGGCGCACCCCGACTTCGCCCCGAAGTCGGGTTGCGCCCTGACACTTAGTCAAATTTTGCCTGTTTCTGTCTGTCTGTGCACTTGGCATTCCCTACTGCGCTCCAACTGGAGGGCGCAACCCGACTTCACTGCGAAGTCGGGTTGCGCCCTGACACTTAGCCATTTTTAGGAAACACTTGCTGGAAACTTTGCTGGGGGAAGTTCAAAGGGAAGAGGGAGGAATTAAACTGCAAGGAAGAGGGAGAAAGGGAGAAATGAAGAAAGGGAAAGAGAGGAAGGAAGGAAAAGAGCAGGTCACTTACAGAAACTGAAAACATGGCACCCCATGCTAAATGTGGCAACAATACCTTGACTACCATTTCCATATTCATACCTCGACTAGGGTAGGTGGTATACATATAGCTGTCATGAGATCCAGTGGTTGGTTGGAAACTGCCTAACTACCATTGCATTATTTGTATACATGCCATATTAAAACAAACCTATAGGAGTTAACTGCTACCATAGCTTCTAGACAGAGATCCACTGCACAAAACGAGATGAAGAACATGAAGAACCAACTTGAGACCCTAGGAGCACCCTGCCTCAGATAGATGTTCCTGACTCAAGGTAGGTGCACCTCACTCCAACTAAAGTGCACCTTTCCGTGCACAAGTGTGCCCCGCCTTAGTCAGGTGTGCCTCACTTTCACCCTTGGGCACATCATTCTAGGTAGTGTTGGTCAAGAATCCGCCTTAGGTATGAAATGTTTCATTCATGCGCCCTAGACCCGGCCAACATTGAAAGGCTGAGAGGAATAAATGCCTCCCATGCCAATCTTCAAAGATGGGATGGTTCCCTTGCTATTCTAACTTGGGGATTGAGATTAAGGAACATCAAATAAATTGAAATGACTGAAAGGGATGGGAAATATGGCCTCAGGCCAAGTAGAACAGGGGTGATGGACAAGCAACACGATAACTTTGTTGCACGTTGAATTTATAGCACTCAACACATAAAACTAACAAAAATTAAAACCAGGCATCTAAAATGTGCAATCTCCAGAATTATTCCAGTGTTCACCCTCTATCGGGAGTCAAATCCAGACATAGAATTATAACCCACAGACAAAGCGGAGAATTTAATAGAACTATAAGATAGAAGACATTCACATAAAGAGAAGTCCAGAATTAGAGCCAAATATTCTCTGTATTGATAGCATAATTCAAGTTGCAGCAAGACTCTAGCAAAACGTCCATCATATTACATTAGATTTCCTGCTTTTATAGAGAATTCTGCCGCTTGAAACATAAATGCACTTTGCAGGTTTCAATGCTAGACGAGCTTTCCAACACAAGCCCATACATTCTTTCAATGCTTGTAAATGTTCGATTGTCTTTCCATACACGGACCAATCATCTAGGAAAGCCTTGAACTTCCTTGTGGACATTTGATCAAAGATGTATAAAATGATTCTTTGAGAAGTGGTGGGTGCATTACATAACCTTAATGGCATCCTGTTATACACATATATGCCATTTTCCACTACAAAAGTTGTCTTCAACTTGTCCTTCTCAATGATACTACTTCGGTTATAGCTCGAGAATCCATCCAAAAAGGAATAGGACTTTGTCAACATGAACTAGGTGATCCTTCCAAGATTTGCTGTATATTAAGATATCATCAAATAAAACTAGGACAAACTGACGAAGAAAAGGACGAAATACATGGTTCATGAGACTTTGAAAAGTACAAGGGGTATTAGTGAGACCAAAAGGCATGACTAGGAACTCATAATGACCCTCATGTGTACGAAAAGCAGTTTTAGGGATATCCTCGTCTCTAACCCGAATTTGGTTAAAACCAGAGCATAAGTCTAGTTTGGTAACTAGCACCTTGTAATTCATCTAACAAATCATCTATAACAGGGATAGGAAACTTATATTTGATAGTGATTTTGTTGAGAGGACGAAAATCAAGACACATGCGCCATGAGTTATCCTTACGATGTACCATTACCACTGGCGAGGAGTAAGGACTAATGGTTGGATGAATGATTCCATGCTCTAACATCTCTTGAACCAACTTCTCAATTTCTAACTTTTGGGGCTGTGGATAACGATAGGGACGCACATTAGGAGGTACGCTTCCCAGGATTATATGTATAGCATGATCATGAGTGCGCCTAGGAGGTAGACCCTTTGGTTCATAGAAGACTTCTTCATATCTATCCACTATGTTTTGAAGATCCTTTGGAAGAGTTGTAATAGATGAATCCAATGATTGAGCCTCTATGGAATTTACTTGGGCAATAAAACCATAACCACCTTTCTTCAGTATCTTCTCCATGCTATGTGAACTCACAACCTTGGAAGGAGGAGGTTGAATTCCTTGAAGACAAATGACCTTCCCATTTTCTGTCCATTTGATGTATAATTTTTGTAGATTAATAGTGACATCGTCGAGTTGAGATAACCATTGTGCTCCCAAATGACATTGGAACTCCTTAGGTTCATAACAAAGAGGGTACCTCGCCAATTATGTTTTTCTGAAGCCGACATTTCTTCCTCTTGGCCTTTCAATGTTGGCCGGGTCTAGGGCGCATGAATGAAACATTTCATACCTAAGGCGGATTCTTGACCAACAGGTAGCGTGCCTAATTTTGATAAATCAACATGAAATTTTGTCGAAGAATAGATTAGGATTTATGTTGGTAATTTTGAACTACAAGTTTAGAGATAGAACTTCAAGTCTAGAAATAGATTAGGATTGATTTTGTAATTTTAGACTGGAAGTTCATAGAATTGCAAGTCTAGAAATAGATTAGGTTTCATGCTTCAAGTACAAATAAGAGATTGATTCTTACTGTAAAGGTCTTTTGGCTACTTAGCATACCACAACTAATTTGTGGAGATCATTATACTTAACATTTTTTGAGATTAATAAAGTGAAGAATGGTGTGTGACATTCTTGAATGATTGTGTTTGCAAATTTTTATTCATGAATGCGTGGAATTAGTGGCTTTGCTCTCTTAACCTTTGTTAGTCCTTTCTTCATGACATTGCTGATTTCTTTGACCATTCTATTGCATTGAAGTTATTTGGTCCATGCTGGATTTTGCTGATTGCACCAACTTTGAAATCTTGCTACGACTTTGGCTGTATTTGTGCTTTCTTGAATTCTTTCTTGCTCCCTTTTTTCACAATGTAGATTAGATTTATTTTTCATGTATCAACTTAATTTTTTGCATACTTAGATTAGTTCTTTTTCACATTTTCAGCATGTTAGAAGGGAACTTGCTTAAAATCTAGAGGTTGGGGAAAGTAAAACCCTCTCCATCCATTTGTTAAACTGTGCTCACGGGCGCAAATCGCACTTGACGGTTTCCATGTTCAACAATAGCTCATAATATATTACATATATGTCGTCATGTACACACATGTGAACCACTTAAGTATGATAACACATATACTACAAACTCTACGACATGAAACTAGTGCATCATCAACGTGTGGCACATGTGCTCATGTAGGCATGATGTCCATGGGCCAAATCATCTACATACAATTGTTTTCTTTAAAGAAGAGTGCTGAAATGCCTTTTACCTCAACGATAGCCTTTTGAAGTATTTCTATTGGAATCCATATCATCCCTTGAAGTCTTGCTTGGTGCTAGAATGATAGCTTCTTGTTTTGGATTTGCTCAATTCCAAAAATAAATTTCAAATATTCACTATTGCAACACAAATCATACTATTTGATTTTATCCAAACATGTTCTTGTTGTCACTGTTGGTTACAAATCTGCCACTAGGATAGGATTTAGTGTAATGCGCCCTAGATTCGCCCAACAGATTGAAAGGCCGGAAGGAAGGAATGCCTTCCGTGCCAATCTCCGGAGGAGGCCGACTTCCTATGTTTTCTCAATTGTTTATAAGCTCAGAGTGCAGGAAAGAAATTATAAATGCAGAAAGAAATGTAAATGTGTTTGTTATGGGTGGGGAGGATAAGCAGCACAACAACAACCAATCACCACTACTAACAACAATTAACCACAAAATACTTTGCAGAAACTATCAATGCCATTCATCCTATGTATCCTCTACCTTTGCATTCCAGGAATACTTAACTATTAAATACCGATATCCAGAAAGCAGAATAACAGTAAGCAATAACATAAGCAACATGAGGCAGAAATGCTAAGTAAAGGCAGCATACAAGATGAGAACAATCAATAGAGCCAAGTGTATTTTGTATTTAGAAGCAAACGCACAGCTACAGTGGTTCCCTAGCAATATATCCCCCTTCCACCCTTTTACAATGATATTGCCGAGCTATTTATAGCGTAAATTTCCCCCATTACATCGTTGGGCACAGGATCCCATACCTGACAATAACTGAAAAAGCTGACAAAGCTGACAAAAGCGGCAAAAAGCGGCTGATGTTGACCTCTGCCGGTATGGAACGTGCTTGCGGTAAGGTCCACCTGAAAGATTGGCAGCTACGTGGCGGTGTGGGGATGATGCTCCGAGTCAGCTTGACTGAGGGCAGCTTAAGTACAATAATTCAGTTCACGCTCGCACACCACCCGTCACATCTCTGACTCGAATCCCGAGGCTAGACACCTGTCAGAATCTGATAAGGGGAAAAATCTGCCTTAGGAGCTCGTATTTCCTTTCTTGCCCGACTTCGCCCATAATTGGAGCGCAACCAGGCAGCGCAAGGGGGAAGTAGCGCAGTTGGGGAGGCCTCCGTGCCTTAGAAAATTTCTGGGCTGGCTTCAACATTCTGTGCCCGAGTGCGCGTAAGTAAGTGGGCGAACCCCGACTTCGCTGCGAAGTCGGGTTGCGCAACACTTAGCCGTTTTTGGAGGTACCATGATGGGCTGCTCAACTGCGCTCTTCTTCCGGGGCGAACCCCGACTTCGCAGCGAAGTCGGGTTGCGCACCCAACACTTAGCCGCTTCTTCAGATGAATCGCCCAACTGCGCATGAACTTGAGGGCGCAGCCCGACTTCGCTGCGAAGTCGGGTTGCGCACCCAACACTTAGAATTTTTAGGGCTCCACTGATGCCCAGGTGCGCACAGAACTGAGAGCGCACCCCGACTTCGCTGCGAAGTCGGGGTTCGCTCTATACTTAGAAAAACTGGGTTCAGCTCTCCGCACGTTGGCTCCCCAAGTGCGCTCAAGATCAAGGGCGCAGCCCGACTTCGCTGCGAAGTCGGGTTGCGCAATACCAACACTTAGTCAAATTTAGGGCTTTTTGCCCTCTTGGAGAAACTGTCAGAAGAAGGAGAAGGGGGGGGAATAAGAGAATGAAACTGATGGCAGGGAAGAAAGGGGATAGTGGAGAAAGGGAGAGAAGGAAGAGGGAAGGGAGAGCAAGATCCTTACAAAAAATCGAAGACATGGCACCCCGTGCAAAATGTGGCAACATTCCTGGCGGCTCGCGGGGTGTCGAGCTCGCCTCGATGCAACGAACCAGGCCTTTATCCTTTGGGCGCAGAGGAACTCCCTTCCCCTGCATCCCGCTGCTCCTGCTGCTGCTGAGTCCCCTTCTTGGGTAACTGTTCTTCTTCGGACTCACTTTCAGCAGTCTCTTCTTCTGATTCTTCTTCTTCTTCTCTCTCTGAATCTGAATGCTCACCACCGTCGCCCTCTCGCTCGGCAGGTTGCTCCCGCTCGCGGACGTGCTTGTATGCAGTCTTGGCCTGATCCCAAGCCGCTGCCTGGAAGGGCTCTAAATCGCTGACATCTTTCAGCGCTGCTCTAAATGCCGCAACCATGTGCACATCGATGGTGTCATACCTTTCTCCCAGCTCCTGAAGGGAGGTGTTAATCTTGCAAAACCTTGACACCATTTGGGTCACCTGCGCCTCCTGGACTGGCTCAGTCCAACCATCAATTTCTGATGTATCTGCTTCAAAAGACAGCCAATCTAGCTTTACTTGTTCAAGGGGCAGAAACTCCCCATCTTTGACAAAGCTCGGAAATCCGAGCGCAGAAAGAGTGTTGAAGGGGGCCAGGCAGATATTCATTTCATGGTTCAGCACGTCCAGCATCTTCCTGGCGGCCCTGATCTTCTCCGTTTTTTCAAAATAATTATGCAAGGTTACCCTTGCATCCGCCCAATCTAGGGCAATCTGGGACATAGGGGGGAATCGGAGGCCCTTGCGCGCAAACTCTTCAAGTTTTATCGCCAAGTCCAGCCACTGCTTCGCTTGGCGTTCGACCTCCTCTACCGCAGGCTTTCCCTGGGCAGATACTTCTTGGATCCTGGATGCGAAATCCAGGACGGACAAGGACCTGACCACATTAGCCCTGCATCCCTGCAGCAAACCAGCCCGCATCTCCTTGATCTTGTTTTTCGAAAAGGCAGCCGCCTGGGACGCCTTCTCCTTCAGCTGAGATTGGGCCTGCTTCAGCAAATCCTGCAGCTGGGAAATATGTTCCAGTGCTGCCTTCTTTTCTTCTGATAGCTGTTCGGCCGTCTTCCTTTGTGCTGTAGCCTCCTGTTGGGACGCGGCGAGCTGAGCTTTCAAGTCTTCAATCTCTTTCTGGGCAGACTCCAGCCGCGTGGTGGCCTTGGCCAGATCTTCCTCCAGCTGTCTCGAGTTGTTCTGAAGCTGAAACAACTTCTCTTGATTCTCGAGTCGCTTAACAAGGAGATTGTCAGTCCTGCGACGAATACCATTGATTTCGTATTCTTCGCTTATATCATCGAAATTCTTCTCCTTGATCCGGTGTTCATAATCGGCCTCGGTCATCTCCCGGAGAGGTTTCTTAACTTTAGGGATCAATTTCTCGGTTCGCAGCACCCTCCTGTCCAAGTCGAACTTGGTGCGCTTCACCGGGGCGGCTATCTCCTCGGCTCTTCTTCGTTTGACGCCCTGGAGGAAAGAGGCGGAACACCCTACGGCCTTCGCGGCTAGGGGCTGATCGTCTGTAATTTGCAGCTGCTCCCCCATGAGGTCAAGTTCTGCCAACATAGGGTACGCCGAGGCCAAATCCTGCTGCAGCATCCTTCCTGCAAACAATGAAGCAGGAGATATTCCAGAAGATGAGGCCGCTTTCAAGGGCGACCGGGTCCTAGGGGAAACGGGCGGCTGAGTGGGAGGTGGAGACGGGGTCTTGAATGATGTGGGTGAGCGGCGCGGCGATGTAGGTACGGCTTCAGCACCGGCCGCGGATGAGGGGTCTAGGGTTTGACCCAGGGTTTGGAAAACGTTCAAGTCCTGGGCAAACTGTTCGAAAGAATGGGGACTGCGGAAGGATTGGGAGATAGGCGACAGGGATGATGCGACTAAGGCTTGCCCTGATACAGAGGGGGACGGTGTTACGGCAGGGCCAACTGGGATTTGGGTAACCGGGGAAGAGGACGTACCTGCGGGCTCCGCCTGAGCCGATGCTTGGAGGACGCCTGCTGCCCAGACCTCTGCTTCTTTCCCTGGGCTATCCAGAGAGATGATTTCTGGCGCGGCTGCTTCTGTTCGTGGAGCCGCAGCTGTCTGCTGCGCAGCCTCTTTTTTTGGCCGCTTTGTCTTGGTCTTCTCGCTCCTTTTTCTCTTCTTTTCTCCCTGGAGCGGCAGTTTGCTCGTTGGAGGCGGAGGCGGTTGATGCGGCGGGCAATGGCGCTCCCACGGTAAATTTGTACTTGGGCTTTGACGGAGGGACGCCTATTGCCGCTGGCCCACCGGTTGACCCTTCTGGCGCCTTTTCTTTTTGAGGCACTGCTTCACCGGTTGACTTTTCTGGCTCCTGTTCCTTTTGAGGCGACGCTTCGGGAGCTGGAGACAACATCGGGCCCACCTGACTGCTTGTTGGCGCCTTGCTGGGAGGTTTTCGAATGGACAATTGCTGGGGTGGGGGTTTCCTTTTATATCTCTTCCTGGCGCCTAGGGGGACGCAATCTCGAAACGCGAACGACTCCCATTTGCCGGCGTATTTATCATATAAGGCCGAAAACTCATCATCTACGGCCAATGTCTTCCGGTTAGACTTATCGTGTTGCGTGCGACACCTCATCTTCCAGCATTCAATGATTTTGTCCTTTTCCCAACTGAGGGGCGTCACCTTTGTGAGGAATTTTCTGAAGCCCGCCGAGTCTAACCTGTGATCTGGATTGCGCTCCGGATCATACTCCACCTCCACACAAGAAAAGTCCTACCATGGTGGCCATGATTGCATCCGCTCGATGTGCCATTCCAGGTCTGCGCTTGTTTTGTTGCACCTCTCCTCCATGATTTCTGCTCGGGGGCAAATATGCACAAACTTTCCCCTGACCCCAATCGGGTCGTATTTCCAGCGCTGCGGTAGCTGTATCAAGCCCATGTTGAGGAGTTCCTGTTCTAGGTAGATGTGCTGCCCAATTTCATGCACTTGAATGTTCGCCCAGGTAATAGGATACTTAAAAATATGGCCTCTCTTCTTTCCTTGGCCGAATTCCTCTTCAACATAGTCCATTTGGCGCGATGTCTCCATGCCGAACTGATGCTCAGTGCAAAAATAGGGCAGCAAGAACGGCTTCCCTTTGAATCCGTAGATTCTGATAACAATGCCCTGAGTCAACCGGAAAGTATCCCCGCATTTGTATTTCCTCAGGTAGTTCGTCATGGCCAGAGGAGGGCGAGATGCCTTGCCGTTGAACAGCGCTAGGGTCATACCTAAAAATTTGAAATTGAAGTCGTAGTAAGACCCTCTTCTGTATAGGGCTTCCGTCCACTCGTACACCGGCAGCGGCACTCCCTTCTCATTTACCCTCTTTAGATCAGGCACTTTGATTCGGTAGTGCGTATGGTAAAGGCACAACCATGTGAGGAATGAGCAGTGCCGAAACTCGGTTGTCTGCTTCTGCTGTATCCTGACCAGGTTTGAATGTATGGCATACGCCACCCAATCTGCCCAATCAAAGAAAATCGGGCGCCTTCCGCTTCTTTGCGCAGTGGAGTCATAAAACTCTCCATGTAAGATACACTCCGCGAGTGCCAGCTGATACGGGTGCACCATTCTGTCCGTGCCGCAGCCGAGTACCCATGCAAGGATAATATAAATGTACTTGTTTTCGAACCTCTCCAGGGGTATGGGGCCTGACGGCCATTGTCCTGCTGGCAATGGGGACTTCAGCTCTGAATCGAGAAACTCTCTCATCCTTCTGCTCCGAATGAACCTGCCCGCCCGCTCATCCAAGTTAATTCTTCCGACAATGGCATCGGGGTCGTATTGGAGCCCCGGGGCGAAGGCCGGCCGGACGCTTTCTTTGAAGAGGGTGAACAACACCCTTCCTTGGTAGTCGTAGACTTGCCGGGTAGCCGGTTTGTAATATGTCACAATTGACTCGACCAGCTTCGGCAATGGTGGACGGGAGGGCACAAGAACCAGTATAGGTTCGACTTATACGCAGCTCCGACATGGTGCGAGGGCGAGACTTTGCCTGCCCACTTTGCAATATTGGGCCGCAGCTTGGTGAGGCTAATGGAGTACTCGCCATCTTTATACCCGGCCAGGCGATTGATGGGCGGCGGCGGAGGACCTTGCCCCTTGCTTCGCCTTGACCTGGATTTCCTTGTCTGCTCTTGTGGCGCTTCGCTCTCATGAGCGCTGGACTCCGTGCGTTCCTCAGCCTCCTGTTCCGTATCGCTGGACTGCGGCTGCATTGGCGCTTTCCCCTTGTCCATTTTCTGTTCTTCGCTCATGGTGGCAGAGACAGGAATTTCAGTCGCCGCAGACCTTGATTCTGCACCTTTCTTCCTCTTAACCGCGCAGCTCTGATTTACACTGATAATTCAGGTGTTCTGAGTACGCCAGGGCCCTTTTCTAGGAATGGAAACACAACATTAATGGCGCGAGGAGGGGTTTAAAGTGATTTGCCCGAAGTAGGTAGAAAGCGCCGTTATTCCTCGGCGGCCGCGCGTGGGATTTTTCATTGGAAGGCGCACCTCGTACGCGGTTGGTCCTAATGCGCTCACTTCTTAATGACATCTGCTTTGAAATCCGCGCAATCATTCCTTAAAAATTTTGAACCTCGTGCTTCCAATGACGTCACCGCCGCCGCTTGGGCACACACTTCGAGGGAGACTCTGGCCCAGGGCCCAAGAAGGAACGCGGTCTAACTTCGCGCTATACACATTGCGCCTTCTGGGGCCCACACTTAGAAACTTTTCGTCATGCCCCTTGTTCTCCCTGACGGGTCGTTCGAAGTGCGCCCAAAACCAAGAGCGCAACCGGGCTTCGCTCAAAAAATGTGCGCAATCCGACTTCGCCCGGAAAACGTTGCGCAGTAGGGATTCGACACTTAGGCGATTTTTTCCTTTTCCTGCTGCCCGACTGCGCTCCCAAGATGGTGCGCAGCCCGACTTCGCTGCGAAGTCGGGTTGCGCACCCAACACTTAGAAAAATTTGAGGCTTTTTTGTTTGCTCTTTTCTCTCAAACTCCCGACATCGCACAATTTATAGAGCGACGCCCGACTTCGCTGCGAAGTCGGGCGATTTTCTGCCTTGGTCAGACTTTTAAGCAGCGCAAAATTTTGCTCCTTTTCTCACACTTAGCCCCTTTCGGATTCAAAAGCTGAAAACTGAATAACTGAAAGAAATATTTACATTCTGAAATAAACTGAACTGCAGGAAATAAAAGGAGAAAAGTATGTACAAGGAAGGACCTCTCGGCAACCTTCAGTGGTGATAGGCCTTCAGGTGGAAGCCATTAACAGGGATCGGGAGAAGCTGTCCCTCCATGTCCCTGAGCACGAACGCGTTGAATTGGTTTACCCGAGCGATCTGATAGGGGCCTTCCCAAAAGGCATCAAATTTGTCATGGTTGCCCGGCTTCGCTTTGAGTGAATCCCACTTGAGCACTAAGTCCCCGATTCTGAAAACTCGGGTGGTGGTCCCTTTTGCAAACCAGCTCTGAGTTGCCTCGGCATGTTTGGTAAAGGCCTGATATGCCTTCTCCCTTTCCTCTTCTAGCTGCAACAGTTGACAAAGTCTGACATCCACTGGATCCCCGTCGCCTTTCTCTTCATCTAACAACCAGAGTGCGGGCATTTCTATGTGGGTAGGCAGAACTGCCTCCTTGCCGTATACAAGCGCGTAGGGGGACGTCTTGATAGATTTCTTGAAAGATATGCGATCCGCCCATAACGCCCGGTCCAGAAGTAGGTGCCACGACCTCTTGTTCCTTTCTACTGTCTTTTTTATAATCTTCAACAGATTCTTGTTAGTGGACTCGGCCAGGCCATTCCCCTGCGGATAGTAGTTTGAGGACATCTTGTGGTAGATGCCGTATTTGCTGGTGAACTCCGTGAGTACAGCGCCTGCGAACCCTGGACCGTTGTCTGTAACTATTGCCTCTGGGACCCCGAAACGGGTAATGAGGCTCTCGAGGAACCCAATGACCGTTTCCTGGTCTGCATGCTTAGTAGGAATCGCCTCAGCCCACCGAGTGAAATAATCAGTGGCTGTAAGGATGAACTTATGTCCCGCCGAAGAGTTGGGCGTGATGGTCCCGACGAAGTCCAGACCCCACTGCTGAAACGGAGTCTCGGCTTGAATTGGCCGGAGGGGCAAGGGTGCCTTCCTATTTCTGCCGGCGAACCTCCGACATTTTTCACATTTTACACGTACTACATGTGCGTCTGTGAAGAGGGTGGGCCAATAATAGCCGGCTCTGATAATCTTCAAGGCCGTAGGCCTTCCTGAATGATGTCCCCGGGCATCCCGCAGTGGAACTCTCCGAGAACCTTTGGCTTGTCTGATTCCTTGACGCACCGCAACAGGATGCCGTCAATATTTTTAAAATACAGCCCCTCGGGGCGCAATACATATCTCAAGGCATTCAGCCTAAACCTCCTTCTTTGTGAGGCGTTGAGATGATCTGGACATCTCCCTGTGCTAAAATACCACACCAGGTCATTCGTCCAGTCACTCTCCTCTGATAAGGAGTTGGCAAGGTTAATTTCCGTCATTGGATCCTCCCACTGGCAGGCAGAGATTTCAGCTGCAGCACTTCGGGCCAACTCTTGGCACAGAGCCCGACCTCGGATTAGCTTCGTTGGTCGTACCTCTATGTCAAACTCTTGGATTTTAGCTATCCATCCTGCCCTCTTGTGACCTGGCTCCCCTTGGATAATGAAATTTCTGACATCCGGATGTATCACAAAGATAGTTATCCGGCTCTGGGAGACAAAGTGCTTGAACTTCCTGAGAGATCTCATGACTGCGTGCACTTGCCGCTCAATAAAATTGTACTTTTCTTCGTGCGGCTGAATCACCTGGCTTAGGAACGCTATGGGGCGCTCCTCGCCATCTTCTCCCTTCTGAGTCAGGACTGCGGCGTAGCTCTCGGGCTCTCCCACCGCGTACAAGATGAAATCCTTGGAGTAGTCTGGATTTATTAATACTGGAGCTTGCGCGATTCTGGCCTTGATTTCTTCAAGGCTTGCTTTCTTTCGTCATTCCACAAGAATTCAGCATTCTTTTTTAGGAGCTCGGCCATGGGCTTGATCACTTGTGCGAAGTCCGGTACAAACTTCCTCACGAAGTTGATTTGGCCAAAAAATGATTGTAGCCCCTTCTTGTCAACTGGGATGGATAAGCGAAGAAGAGCTTCTGCTCTGTCAGGATCAACTGCAAGGCCCTTCTCAGAAATAACATGTCCTAGCAGCTTGCCTTCCTTTACCGCGAAGACTGACTTCTTCGGGTTGATGGAAATGCCGAACTCACGACATCTCTCAAATATTTGCCGTAAGTGGGAGGCATGGTCCTCTCTCTTATGTGAAAACACAGTCATGTCGTCCAAATAGATAACAATGACCTTGTTGAGCAGCTCCCGGAACGCCAAGTCCATAGCTCTTTGAAATGTAGCACCGGCGTTAGAAAGGCCGAAGGGCATGCGCTGATATGCAAACGTTCCCCATTTGGTGGTGAACGCTGTCTTGTGCTGATCTTCGTCCTTTACCCATATTTGGTTATATCCAGAGAACCCGTCCAAGAGAGAGAACCTCTGAGCTCCAGCAACTACGTGGAGGATTTGATCAATTTGGGGGAGCGGATAATGATCCTTTAGTGAAGCCTGATTGAGGTTTCTGAAATCCACGCAGAGGCGGATGTCTCCATTCTTTTTTCTCACAGGGACCAGATTCGCGACCCAAGATGAGTGCTTGATGGGGTAGATGATCTTGGCCTCCAGCATCTTCAAGAGTTCCGCTTTCATCATGGCTTCAATTTTCGGGTTCACCGCCCTTTGCTTCTGCCGGAAAGGCTTTGCATTATCTTCCAGCTCTATAGTATGCTGGATCATCTCTCTGTCATACCCCTTCAAGTCTTGGTAGCACCAGGCCACAATATCAGGGAACTCTTCGCATAAAGATCTGATCTGCTCTAGCTCCTTTTCAGTGCAGTCTGCCCCGACCTTGATCACTTTTCCAGGTTCCAGTTCCAGGTCCATGTACTGCTTGGGGTCCACTTTGATTCTGTGGGATATGGCTCTATCGTTCTGATCAAAGAGACTCTCCAGAGTAATCAGTCCTTTCGGGACATGATTATTTTTTAATTGTATCAACCCCTCGTATTGCTCGTCATCAGGGTCTCTACCTTCGATTGTACTCGCTTCGTTTATCAAAAAAGTGACGATATCCTCGTCACAGTCGAACACCTGCCAGTGGGTGTCTTTATCAGGCATAGAAGGCCTGTAGATGGTACGAACCGGCTTCGGCTTCTGGACAGTGTCATCAGCCGAGACGTACCTGGCTCCAACGGACGCCAAAATGTCAGCATGCTTATTCTTCTCACGAGATATGGCTTTGACATTCAAAGAGTCGAATGACTCCATCAGATCCCAGACACGGTTACGGTACGCCTTGAGGTAATGCTTCTTGGAGGCGCACTTATTCGTAATCTGGTTGCACACCAGCTCTGAGTCGCCAAAGATCTGCAAATGTCTTATCCCCAGTCTCTCCGCCTTTCTCAAACCCAAACACAAAGCCTCATACTCCGCCGCATTGTTAGTGCAACTCCAAGCCAGCCTGTAAGTGTAGTCCTTTTGGATTCCGGATGGGGAAACCAGAAGTACACCTGCACCGGCGCCATTTTTGCATTGGGCACCATCAAAGTACAGCTTCCATAGCTTTTCTAGTGTAGGTCCAACATCCTTCTTTACTGACTGGTCAAGTCTTTCAGGCTGGGTGACGGAGTAACAACCTTGCTCGGTCTCAATCATGGCATTGAAGTCTAGCAAGGAGAACTCATCCTCCACTTGTAACAGCTCGAGGGCCTCTTCTGCCATATCCACCTCTACCAGTTTTTCGGTTGTTAGCTGAACCATGTTGTTCTGCTGCTCCTCCCCAGGTATCTTCTATTGAGCTTGTTCTTTTGTTTCGGCTAGAGGTTGGGCTGCGGGAGCCTTCATCACAGGAGCCTTGAGCGTCGGGAACCTCTCTTTGGCTGTAGGAGGTAAAGGTGACTTGTCAGGTGGTAGCCCAGCAGGCTGCGTCCTCTCTCTTCTGGCATATACTTTCAACGGCTTTGTTTGGGCCGTGGCAGCCTCAATGGGCCTTCTGCCTTCCTTGGTCAAGAGCGACACAGGATCTTCTCTGGAATTGCAAAGTTACCTTCATCGTCCAGGATCATGTATGCTTCGTCCTCCATGGCACTGCCCGCAAGAGTCTGAAGATAATGCTGATGCAGCATGCAACCCTCCTCTCTATGTGGATCATTGCATGTGGAGCACCAGTTAACCTGGTCAGAAATGCTAGGTTGAACCTCATTGGCAGCATTCCTTTCCGGGGGCCTCTGCGCTTGCGCAGCTTGATCTTTTGTTAGTGCCGGGGGAGGATATGGTCTCCTCGAAAGAAACACCATCTGGGCTTGCTTCTTCTTCATTATTGTCATATCATTGGAAATAGTATGATAACCAGAGGCCAGAGCCCGTACCTCCTGAAGGATTTTATTCTGAATGTCATTATCAGCAGGCGTTGGCCGGGCTAGTGGAGGTATTGCAGCTAATGGTGGAGGTGCAGAATATGTTGCGTAATGAGGGGGAGCTGGGAGTGCGGGATACTGCAGAGGTGGAGGCAGCAGATTAGGATAATGGATCTGAGGCCGACCATAGGGGTTTATAACCGACGTTGGATTCCATGGCTGCTGGGGGTGCTGATTGACGAGGATGGCATTACACCAAACGCCGATGGGTATTGGGACTGAGGGAAATCAGGGTAAATGGGAGGCTGCATTTTATGTGGAAGTCTGCCTATAGAGATTATGTCTAATTCTTCTTGCTGGGCAGCTTCATATAGGGTAGGGAAAGTGTTGACCCAAGCTATCTTGAGAAGTAGGCAAATATCGGAATTGAAAGACCTCAGGTAATAGTGCGTAGCTTGTCCCGTCGGAGGTTGCAGTTCGCGAGGTACCCCCTTCCAGGACCTCGCAAACCTCACGTTAAAGTCTGATATCTCCTCTTGCGGGTGGCGTTGAATACTCTGAAACTGATGCAACAATGAAGAAGGATCGACAGACTCGTTGCATCCCTTTACGAGCCTGCCTGCTAACTGGGGCCATCCTGTGATAGCTCCTTCTGGAAAGGATCTCCACCAGTAGAGAAGCTTCCCTCTCAGAGAAAGGGCCAATAGACGGGTCTTAACACTCTCACTCGTGATAGAGTGCAGTGCAACCAAGGCCAAAATGTCTTGGATGTGCTCGTATGCTGTTTTCCCAGAGCCATCGTAAGTAGGAATGGACTTCAATGCAGCGGGGGGCACAACTTCTTGTCCAACTAGAGCCAAGGGCCCTGTGGAGTCAACTGCTGGGAAGAGGTCATCATCATTTTGCTGGGCAGCCATGTTTTCTTCCTCTCCGATCGTATACTCGGTATCAGTGTTGTCCGAAGTTGTAGGTTGTTCTTCAATTTAGGCCTCTTCGACTTCAGCTTCTTCGATCTCGGCTACTTCAATTTCAGCTTCGAGTTCGTTTATGTGAGCTTGGTGGTCAGCCAGCCTTACGCGCTCTCCAGGAGCGTTGATGTCGAATTCGTAGAGATCAGGCTAGTTTCCCGGGTTCCTTGCTCTCCACCTTCTCGTATGCATGAAGGCGCTTGGATTGGTCTCGCGGACTCTAAGAATATTTAGGTACTTGCAGAGTCACCAGGTGTTTTGATTTGACAGCAATGAAGCGAACACCAATGCTTCGATTCTGTTTTGGTGTGGAGAAACTCCTGTGTCCCACCAGGCGTGCCAGAGAAACTGTTGGTTACGAATCTGCCACTAGGATAGGATTTAGTGTAATGCACCCTAGATTCGCCCAGCAGATTGAAAGGTCGGAAGGAAGGAATGCCTTCCGTGCCAATATCCAGAGGAGGCCGGCTTCCTATGTTTTCTCAATTGTTTATAAGCTCAGAGTGCAGGAAATAAATTATAAATGCAGAAAGAAATGTAAATGTGTTTGTTATGGGTGGGGAGGATAAGCAGCACAGCAATAACCAATCACCACTACTAACAACAATTAACCACAAAATACTTTGCAGAAACTATCAATGCCATTCATCCTATGTATCCTCTACCTTTGCATTCGAGGAATACTTGACTAATAAATACCGATATCCAGAAAGCAAAATAACAGTAAGCAATAACATAAGCAACATGAGGCAGAAATGCTAAGTAAAGGCAGCATACAAGACGAGAACAGTCAATAGAGCCAAGTGTATTTTGTATTTAGAAGCAAACGCACGACTACGGTGGTTCCCTAGCAATATATCCCCCTTCCACCCCTTTACAATGATATTGCCGAGCTATTTATAGCGTAAATTTCCCCCCATTACATCGTTGGGCACAGGATCCCAGACCTGACAATAACTGAAAAAGCTGACAAAAGCGGCTGATGTTGACCTCTGCTAGTATGGAATGTGCTTGCGGTAAGGTCCACCTGAAATATTGGCAGCTACGTGGCGGTGTGGGGATGATGCTCCGAGTTAGCTTGACTGAGGGCAACTTAAGTACAATAATTCAGTTCATGCTTGGACACCACCCGTCACATCTCTGACTTGAATCCCGAGGCTAGACACCTGTCAGAATCTGATAAGGGGAAAAATCTGCTTTGGGAGCTCGTATTTCCTTTCTTTCCCGACTTCGTTTAGAATTGGAGCGCAACCAGGCAACGCAAGGGGGGAAGTAGCGCAGTTGGGGAGGCCTCCGTGCCTTAGAAAATTTTTGGGCCGACTTCAACATTCTGTGCCCGAGTGCACGTAAGTAAGTGGGCGAACCCCGACTTCACTGCGAAGTTGGGTTGCACCACACTTAGCCATTTTTGGAGGTACCATGATGGGCTGCTCAACTGCGTTGGTATGCATGGCTGTGGAGCGGGAGTCGGGGTTCGGAGGTGAAGTATCACCTCCGGTTTGACTAAGTATTAACGGGATGGTGGCGTGGGCGAGCGAAGTGGTGGCTGCGGACACGTCCCGGCCTGACGACTCAGACGGAAGGGAAACACCTATGGGGTTGGCGGAATCATGAGACAAATCTGTGACAACAAAGGAAACTACACGAGAGGGTGATTGTTCAACTGGACAAGTATTTTTGGGAGAAGGCCCCAAGAGAACTTCGGCCGGGACTATTGTTGACACAACTTGAGAAACCAGAGTAGAAGAAGAGGAATGCGTACCTGCATGCTCTAGTGATAGAGCAGAAGCGGTGAATTCCTGCGTGTTGGGTTCGCTACCCCTCTCAGCTTCTACAATCTCAACATTTTCAACTTCTCCACCAACGTTTCCTTCATCTTGGAGGAATTCCTCCACATTAATGATGTCTACCTCAGCACTCTCCTCTGTCCTTTGGGACACTATCTTTCCAACATCAATCTCCACCGAGCCTACTGCAGACTGTTCATTGGAAGCACCGAAAGGTCTGGTGTGAGGCCGCTTTGGATGAGGAGGCATCTGGACCTGTTCAGGTCTCTTTCTCTTCTTTTTCTCCTCTCTCTCTTGCTGCTGCAATGGCCTTCCAACATCAACATCGAAACCTCCAACAGGCTCCTTAGGCGGCTCCTGGTGTGTTGCTACTGCTTCTTCTTCTTCTTGTTCGGAATCATCAACGATTCTTCTTGGGCTTTCGCCCGAACCTGGGGCACTGGGAGGAATGAAATCAGCAAAGGAGAGGGGTTGCCAAGATCCGGCATTAGCTACATAGAAAATAGCAAAGTCCTTATCCATTTGCAAGAGTCTGTATGATCTTTGCTTCCGGCGATGAAATCTCATCACCCACCATTCTTTCAATTGTGCCTCGCCCCAACTTCTTATTTCTCCCCTTAAATCATCTTTTATTTTCCTCCAGAACGCAGAATCTGGGTTGGGGAAGGGGTGCCGAATGGGATCATACTCGGCTTCCATAGTGTAAAATTCATGCCACAGGGGCAACGTCTTAATTCTCTCTAAGTGCCACTCTAAATCTCTGTCGGTGGGATTATTCCTCTGTTCCACTATCTCCGGTCGAGGGCAAACATGAAAGTTTTTGAATCTAAGATGGTCTCTCATTACCCCCAAGGGGTCATAGCACCATCGTTGCGGAATCTGCAGCAGACCGAAGTCGGCAAGTTTACCCTCCAGGTAGACATGTTTCAGGGCAAAGACTTCTACGACTCCCATTTTGAAGGGGAAATCGCAAGTCGGAGCCCACCTTCGGCCATGGCCATAGATGACATTCGTCGTGTCGCTCTGATGAGCTACCTCCAAAGCGAACTGGTATTCATAGGCATATACTGGCAGCAGGAAGGGTTTCCCCGTGAATCCAAACAGGTGGACAACAAGTCCCTGGGTCAATTGAAAAATATCTCCCTTCTTTTCATTAACTACCTTATCTCTAAGGTCCATGGGCACTCAAGGGCAAGAACCCTGCACTAGCTGAAGAGCAGGTCCTAAAAATTGCTGGTTAAACACATAATACGACTCCGTCCTCGCTAGGAGGGGAGTCCACTGATATCCCGGCAGCGGGGCTCCATATTTTCTGCTCGAAGTAATGGCAATATGAGGAAAACGACTGTGGGTATAATAGAAAAAGAGCCAAACCAAGAAAGAGCAAGGCCCAAAATATTGGCCTGTTCCAACATTTTTCATACTAACCAGCCGTGTATGCAGATTCCGAGCCACCCATTCTGCCCAGTCAAAGAAAACCGGGTTCGTGTTTGGCCTTGATGGGTCTGGAGCATAAAACTCTCCTTGTGAAATGCACTCTGCCCATGACACTTGGCAGGGATATACATCAGCATCTGTGGACAGAACCGCTACCCACGCAATGATGGAAAAGATGTCTATGTTCTTAAAATCCTTCAGAGGGCGAGGCATCTGCGGTAGCTTGCCTGAAGGGAGCCCATCCTTGAGACTTTCACTTAAGAATTTTACAATGTGGCTGGAAGTGTTGAATCTGTCCATTTGTTCGCTTAAAATGACGTTGCGAACAGAATAACCCTTAGGTGGCCCTTGCAAGGGAGCGAAAGCTACTTGTACATCCTCCTTAAAAATTGTGAATAATTTATTACCCGCAGCATCCAGAACCTGTCTGGTGGAGGGTTGATAATTTCTGGCGATAGCACAGACCAACTCGGGACAGTGGTGAGCCGGCGGAGTTAAGTACCAGTATATTTGGGAATAATATGCGGCAGCCCTCTTGTTTTCCGCGGACAACCGACTTCTCATGTAGTCGATGGTATATCGCAGCTCCGCGATGCTCTTTGAAATTTCAGTGTCCCTTATCCTCTCCCACTCGTCATTGGGCGGTTATGCAAGTTGCTCCTCCTTCGACTCTTCTCCCTCTTCCATGGGTTGTTTCTCAGGGCGCAGGTTTAGATCAACTTTCTTAGGTCTATGCTTTTTCTCTTCCTTACTCTTTTTAACCTTCTCTGGGCCGACTACTTCAGGCTCCTTCCTTTTCTCCTTTGAATTCTTCTTTCCCATTTTTGATTCTCAAGAGTAGCAAAAATTCGGTGTGGTGACGAGAAGAACGCAGAATTCTGGCGAGGCTTCTACACTGTGCTTATCGACGGGTAAACAGTTTTTTGCTGCTAAAGCATAGGTTTTATAGCTACGAGTTAAACCCACCACCATTTATGGCACCTGCCAAAATTGAATTCAAAAATCCAATCGAAGATATTGCTTTGTTTTCTGATTGGCTTTGCGGCGCGGGTGCACGCGGGTCGATGTACTTCGATAACCTGGCCAGCTTTGAAAATCTAATCTCCCTGCCACCTCGTACTTGGGCACGACTTTTAATCATAACTACATTCTCTTGGGATGCGCCCTGCCACCTTTGCATTAATCCCGCACGTCTTGGACGTTCTCCTAGGCTGTCGCTGGCACACGTCTCAAGGCACGTTTTAAATGCTTCTTGTTTTGCGACTTATGGTTTGGCAAAGCTGATTTTGGGGCAAAATACTTCGCGGCGAACCTCAAACTACCCCCGGTATTCTATACTTCGAACCCAATGTTGTTTTCTCATGGGATCCAGACTACCTTGTTGCCTCATCGGCCGCTTCGCGAAAGACTAACCCCGAAGTGGGGATTGAGCTACCTTGGGAGCGAAGCGCGTCCCTTTGTTTCTATTACTTTTACAAGCAAAGAAATGGTTCGCAGATTTTTCCTTTTGAAGTTGCTTCGCTCAGCTTCTTTTTGCGAAGCATTTTCCACGCCTTTGTCAATTAGGTACTTCGGAAAAGTATTTCCTTTTGCTCTTTCAGTGAAGCCTGCTGCCAAGCGAAGCAGTTTATATCGGATTTCTCCCTTAGGATTCGGGCACTATGAGCCATTCCTTGTTGTTGATGACACATTGTATTCTGGCCTCCTCACGTTTTTTACATCTTGACAGTGAAGGTGCTTCGCAGCGAACCGACTCACATTAGCCACTTTGCGCGAAGGAGGTTTTACTTTAGTCTTGGCAAAGCCGAACTTTAGCCTTGAGGTGAAACCTCATCGTTACAACGGCATGAGAATACAATCTCTATCTAACTACATACTTAGCTTCTAGAAAGTCTTAAAACAAAGTATGTACAAGTATGAACAACAGTATATACAAGGATAAAAATTTTATAGAACCTTTTATTGATGGAAGGTCTTCAAGTGAAGACCGTTTACGGGAATTGACAGAGTCTGGCCAGTAGCGTCTTTGAGAATAAAGGAGTTAGCCGAATTTACTTTGGCGATCTCGAACGGTCCTTCCCAGAACGCGTCCAGCTTGTCATGATTGCCTGGCTTACCCTTCCACGAATCCCATTTCCACACCAAGTCTCCCACCTTAAATGTCCGGACTGTGGACTTCTTCTTGAACCAGTTTAGGGTGATCTGGGCATGCTTGGCGAAGTTTTGGTATGCCTTATCCCAATCTTCTTCTAACTATAGCAATTGGGCTAGCCTGACTTCCATAGGACTGGATTCTGCTTCTTCATCATTTAACATCTTCAACGTAGGACTTTATATATGGGTTGGCAGGACAGCCTCTTTGCCGTATACTAGGGCGTATGGGGAGGTTTTGATCGACTTCTTGATAGATATCCAATCAGCCCACAAGGCTTGATCTAAGAGAAGGTGCCAAGTCCTTTTGTTCTTGTCTATGAGCTTTCTCAACAACCTCAACAGGGTCTTATTTGTTGATTCTGCTAATCCATTACCCTGTGGATAGTAATTGGAGGTGACCTTGCGGTATATCCCATATTTGCAGGCGAATTCATTGATTTTGGCGCCTGTGAATCCAGGACCGTTATCCGTGACTATTGCTTCGGGGATGCCGAACCGGGTGATCAAGCCTTCTAGGAAAGTAATCACCGTTTCTTGATCAGCGTGCTTTGTGGGCACTGCTTCAGCCCATTTGGTGAAGTAATCAGTTGCAGTTAAGATGAATTTATGCCCTGCAGAGGAATTCGGAGAGATGACCCCCATGAAGTCCAATCCCCATTGTTGAAACGGTGCTTCCACCTGTATCGGTTGGAGGGGCATGGGAGCATTTTTGCTTCGGCCAACGAACTTCTGACATTGTTCGCATTTTCGGCAAACCGCAAAGGCGTCGGTGAAGAGTGTGGGCTAGTAGTAGCCAGCCATGATTATCTTTAAAGCAATTGTTCTTCCTGCGAAGTGGCCCCCTGATAACCCCGAGTGGAATTCACCAAGGACCCTTTTCTTATCGTCTTCCCTTATGCATCTTAGAAGAATACCATCAATATTTCGGTAGAACAGGCCTTCGGGGCGTAAAACGCAACGAAGGGACCGTAGCCTGAAGTGTCTTCACTACGAAGCATTCAAATGTGAAGGACACCTTCCAGTGTTGAAATATTCAACTATTTCACTGACCCAGTCTTTTTCATCTTCTTCTTGATTCGCGAAGCACTCTTCTGCCATTAAGTCATCCCATTGACAGGCTGTCACTTCGGCTGCGACACTTTTTGCAAGCTCCTGGCATAACGCGCGACCGCGAACTAGTTTTGTGGGTCAAATTTCGATGTCAAACTCTTGTATTTTGTTGACCCAACCTGCTCTTTTGCTGCCCAACTCTCCTTGGATAATGAAATTCCGCACGTCTGGGTGGATAACAAACACTGTAACCCGGCTTTGGGAGACAAAATGTTTGAATTTCCTTAGGGATTTCATGACAGCATGCACTTGTCATTCTATGAAGTTGTATTTCTCTTCATGGGGTTGTATTACCTGACTTAAAAATGCGATGGGGCGCTCTTCGCCATTTTCCCCTTTTTGCGTTAGGACCGCGGCGTAGCTCTCAGGTTCCCCTACAACATATAGAATGAAATCCTTACTATAGTTAGGGTTAGTTAGAACAGGTGCCTGAGCGATTCGGGCCTTGATCTCTTCAAATTCTTTTCTTCTATCATCAGTCTAGGTGAATTCAGCATCCTTTTTCAAAAGTTCGGACATCGGCTTGATGATTTGAGCGAAGTCTGGGACAAACTTCCTCACAAAATTAATTTGGCCGAAGAAGGACTGCAGCCCTTTCTTATTCATCGGTAGTGGGAGCTTTAAGAGGGCCTCAGCTCTGTCAGGGTCTATTGCGAGCCCTTTCTCTGATATAAGATGCCCCAGTAATTTCCCTTCATTTACTGCAAATATGGACTTCTTCGGATTGATTGAAATGCCAAATTCTCGGCACTTTTCAAATATTTGCTGCAAGTGTGAGGGATGGTCTTCTCTCTTCCGGGAAAAGACAGTCATATCATCTAAATAAATGACGATAACTTTATTCAGCAGTTCACCAAATGCTAGGTCCATAGCCCTCTGGAAGGTAGCTTCTGCGTTTGAAAGGTCGAACGGCATTCGCTAGTAAGCGAACGTTCCCCACTTAGTAGTAAATGCCGTTTTATGTTGATCCCCATCTCTAACCCAAATCTGGTTATACCCTGAAAAACCATCAAGTAGGGAGAAACGTTGGGCTCCAGCTACTGAATGCAAGATTTGATCTATCTGCGGGAGAGGGTAGTGGTATTTTAGCGAGGCTTTATTTAGATTGCGAAAGTCTACACATAGCCGAATGTCCCCATTTTTCTTCCTGACGGGAACTAGGTTCGCTACCCAAGAAGAATGCTTTATGGGATAAATGATATTAGCTTCAAGCATTTTCAGAAGTTCGGCTTTCATCAAGGCTTCGATCTTCGGGTTGACAGGTCTTTGCCTCTGTCTGAAATGTTTGACCCCTTCTTGCAGCTCGATTGTATGTTGAACCAATCTTTGGTCGTAACCCTTCAGGTCTTGATAAGACCATGCCACTATATCGGGATACCTTCTGCACAAAGATCGGATTTGTTCTAACTCATCCGTGGTACAATCTGTCTCGACTTTTATCACTTTCCCGGACTCAAGCTCTAGATCCTGATACTGCCTAGCATCAACTTTGATTCTGTGAGAAACCGCTCTGTCGTTCTGATCGAACAGGCTTTCTAGAGTGATCAATCCTCTTGGAACATGGTTATTTTTTAACTGGACCAGTCCTTCATACTCCTCGTCCTTCAAGTTCCTTTCTTCAACAGTGGCTGCTTCTTGGATCAAGAAATTGATGATCTGTTCATCATTGTCGAAAACTTGCCAATGCATGTCCCTATCTAGCACAGAGGGCCTATAAATCATCCTCACGGCCTTGGGCTTATGTACCATGTCATCGGCTGTAGAATATCTAGCCGCGATGGAGGCCAAGACGTCAGCGTGTCTATTTTTTTCTTGTGGGATGGACTGCAGGTTGAGTGACTCAAACTGTTCAAACAGGTCCCATACTCTATTGCGATATGCTTTAAGATAATGCTTTTTGGAGATGCACTTGTTGGTGACCTGATTCTGTTGGTTACGAATCTGCCATGAGGAAAGAATTTGGTATAATGCACCCTAGATTCGCCCACCAGATTGAAAGGCCGGAAGGAAGGAATGCCTTCCGTGCCAATCTCCGGAGAAGGCCGGCTTCCTGTGGGTTTTTAGTGTTTTAAGCTAAGAGTGCAGGGAAAGAGATAAAAATGCGGAAAGAGAATCCAAATGTGATTGGAGTTGGGTGGGGGGAATAAGCAGCACGACAACGATCAATCACCACTACTAACAACATTCCTATACAAAACACATATTGAAACTATAGCTATCATGCATTCTATGTATCCTCTATCTATGCATTTCAGGAATACTTAATCATAAAATACTGGAGTCCAGAGTTCAGTACAACAGTAAGCAATGAAATAAGAAACATGAGGCAGAAATGACAAGGAGAGGCAGCATACAAAATGAAGACAGTAAGCAGAGCCAAGTATGTATCTTGTATTTAGAAGCAAACGCACAGCTACAATGGTTCCCTAGCAGTATATTCCCCTTCCACCCTTTACAATGAAATTGCATGGCTATTTATAGCCTCAAGTTCCCCCGATTACAATTGCGGGCACAAAGTCCCAGACCAGACAATAGCTGACAAAAGCGGCTGAAGAGCTGCTGATGCTGACTCCTGTCGGCGAGGACTGTACTTGCAGCAAGGTCTCCCTGAAAGTTGTACAGCTACGTGGCAGTGCGTGCGGTCAAACCTCTGGTCAGCAGGAATGTGGGTAGCTGCGGTAGGTGAAACTTCTCATCAGCTTAAATAGGGGCAGCTGGCGTAGGCAATGCAGCCCATGCTTGTCCTTTATCCCGTCACATCTTGGTCCGAATCCCGAGGCTGGACACTTGTCGAATTTTGACGAGTGACACGTGTCTGCCTTGAAAGGCAGTTTGTCCAACTTCGCCCGGGATCAGAGCGCTGTCGGGTGGCGCAGGTGGGGAACAGCGCAGTTGGGGAGGGCCTCCGTGCCTTAGCCAAATTTTGGCTTGCTTGATGAATCTTGCCCAACTGCGCACCGGTCAAAGGGCGCACCCCGACTTCGCAACGAAGTTGGGTTGCGCACCGGTACTTAGCTGATTTTCCCGTTGTTCGGACTGCGCACCAAAAGGGGAGCGCACCCGACTTCGCTGCGAAGTCGGGTTGCGCCCCAGCACTTAGCTGATTTTCTGCATACTGCTTTCCCAAGTGCGCACAGGAAGAAGAGCGCACCCCGACTTCGCTGCGAAGTCGGGGTTGCGCTCCACACTTAGTCAAATTCTGCTCCGTTTCGTCTGCCTTCGCTCTTCGCATCCCCTACTGCGCACTGATTTGAGGGCGCACCCCGACTTTGCTGCGAAGTCGGGTTGCGCCCTGACACTTAGAATTTTTTAGGGAATACTTGCTCAGTTTTGGGAACTTGACTGGGGAAGTACAAGGGAAAAAAGGGGAAATGAAACTGTAGGAAAGGGAGAAAGGGAAAGATGGAGAAAGGGAAGAAAGGAGGAGGGAAGGAAGAGTAGCACACTTACAAAATTTGAAAACATGGCACCCCGTGCAAAATGTGGCAACATTCCTGGCGGCTCGTGGGGTGTCGAGCTCGCCTCAACGCAAAGAACTAGGCCTTCATCCTTTGGGCGCAGAGGAACTTCCTTCCCCTGCTTTCCGCTGCTCTGATGACTTCCTTCCGGGCAACTGCTCTTCTTCAGGTTCACTTTCGGCAGTTGCCTCTTCTGTTTCTCCTCCTGAACCTGAAGGTTCTTCGCTGTCAGCTTCCCGCTCGCGGATGCGTTCATATGCAGCCTTGGCTTGGTCCCAGACTATTGCTTGGAAGGGCCCTAGGTCGCTGACCTCTTTTAGTGCTGCGTGGAATGCAGCAACTGCGTGTAGGTCGATGGTGTTATATCTTTTTCCCAACTCCTTAAGGGATTAGTTGATTTTGCAGTATCTTGACACCATCTGGGTGACCTGAGCTTCTTGGATTGGTTCTACCCAGCTATCAATTTCTGCTGTGTCTACCTCAAAAGACAACCAATTCTGCTTTACCTGCTCAAGGGTCAGAAACTCGCCATCCTTGACGTAGCTCGGGCACCCGTGTTCGGACAGAGTTTGAAAGGGGGCCAGGCAAATGCTCATTTCATGTTCTAATGCGTCCAACATCTTCCTGGTAGTCCTTATCTTCTCTGTCTTATCAAAATAAATATGCAAGGTTACCCTTGCATCTGCCCACTCTGAGGCAAGTTGGGACATTGGGGGAAATTGGAGGCCTTTGCGCTCAAACTGCTCAAGTTTCATAGCCAGGTCCAGCCATTGCCTCGCCTGGTGTTCGGCCTCCTCTACCACAGGCTTTCCCTGGGCAAATACTTCTTCGATCCTGGACACGAAATCTAGGACCGATAAAGATTTAACAACGTTGGGCTTGCAACCCTGCAGCAGACCAGCCCGCATCTCCTTAACTCTGTTCTTTGAAAAGGCCGCCGTCTGTGATGTTTTCTCTTCAAGCTGTGACTGCGCCTGTTTCAACGAATCCTGGAGCTGAGAAACCTGCTCCAGTGCTGCCTTCTTCTCCTCTGACAGCTGCTCGGCTGTCTGTTTCTGTGCTGCGGCCTCCTGCTGCGAGGCGGCCAGCTGGGCTTTCAGTTCATCTATCTCTTGCTGTCAGATCCCAGCTGCACGGTGGCCCTAGCCAGATCTTCCTCTAGCTGCCTTGCGCTATTCTACAGCTGAAACAGCGCCTCTTGGGTCTCAAGCCGCTTGACAAGGAGATTGTTGGTTCTGCGGCGAATGCCGTTGATTTCCTGCTCCTCGTTTATGTCGTCGAAGCTCTTCTCCTTGACTTGGTGCTCATAGTCCACCTTGGTCATTTCCCGGAGAGGCTTCTTCACTTTTGGGATCAATTTCTCAGTTGTGAGCACTCTCCTGTCCAAGTCGTACCCGGTGCGCTTTATCGGGGCAGCTATCTCCTCGGCTCTCCTCCGTTTGACGCCTTGAAGGAAAGAGGCGGAACCCCCTGCGGCTCTTGCTGCCAGAGGCTGGTCATCTGCGGTCTGCATGAAGTCAAGATCTTCCAGCATCTGGTCCTGTTGCGGCATCTTTCCTGCAAACAACGAAGTAGGAGGGATTCCAGAAGGAGTGGCCGCTTTTAAGGGCGACCGGGTCCTAGGGGAAACGAGCGGCTGAGTGGAAGGTGTTGGCGGGGTTTTGAACAGCTGAGATGAGGAGCGCGGCGATATATGTGCACCTTCGGCACTGGCCGCGAGCGAGGGTTCCAGGGTTTGGCTCAGGGACTAGAAGGCGTTAAGGTCCTGAGCGAACTGGTTGAAAGAATGGGGGCTACTGGACGGTTGAACATCCTGGGAAGAAGAGGATGCAGCTATGGCTTGCCCTGATGATATGGGGGATGGCGTTACGGCAGGGCCGACTGAGACTTTGGGGAGCGGGGAAGTAGACGTACCTGCGGGCTCCGCCTGAGCCGCTGTTCGAGGGACGCTTTCAGCCCGGGTTTCAGCTTCAGCCTCAGGGCTGTCCAGTGAGACGATCTCCGGCGCTGCTGTCTCTGTCTGCGCCGCGGCTGGCTGATGCACAGATTCTTTAGGCCGCGTGGCCTTTTCACTTCTCCTCTTCTTCTCTTCTGGCGCTGTGGCTGGTTCAAAGGAGGGAGATGAAGTTGGAGCGGCAGGCAGTGATGTCCCCACGGTAAACTTGTACCGGGGTCTAGCTGGAAGGATGCCTGCCGTGACCGGTTTGCTAGTTGGTAGCGCAGGCGCTTTTTCTGCTTGGGAGGCCACCTCAGGAGTTGACCTCTCTGACCCTTGTGCCCTTTCAGGTACTGCTTCAGAAGCTACAGGTTGCATCGGGCCCACTTGACTGCTCGTTGGAGTTGCACTGGAAGTCGCTGGAGTTGACGATTGTTGGGACGGGGGCCTCCTTGTATATCTTTTCCTTGCGCCTCGGGGAACGCAATTTCAAAATTCGAAAGGCCGCCACGTGTCAGTGTATTGATCATATAGCGCCGAAAACTCATCATCAACGGCCAGTGTTTTCCGGTTGGATTTGTCATGTTGCGTGCGGCATCTCATCTTCCAGCATTCGACGACTTTGTCCTGTTGCCAGTTGAGGGGTGCCACCTTGGCGAGAAATCTTTTGAAGCCCGCAGAATCCAACCGATGACCCGGGTTCCACTCTGGGTCGTATGCCACCTCCTCGCAGTAAAAATCATGCCATGGAGGCCATGATTGCATCTGCTCGATGTGCCACTCCAGGTCTGCGCCTGTTCTGTTTCCTCTTTCTTGCATAACCTCTGCTCGGGTGCAGATGTGCGTGAATTTACCTCTGACCCCATCTGGGTTGTACTTCCAGCGCTGCGGCAGCATTATTAGACCCATGTCGATGAGTTCCCGCTCGAGGTAGACGTGTTGTCCAATCTCGTAAACTTAGTTATTCGCCCAGGTGATGGGATACTGAAAGATATGGCCTCTCTTTTTTCCCTAGCCGAACTCTTCTTCGACATAGTCCATCTGCAGCGCAATTTCCATCCCGAACTGGTGGTCAGTGTAGAAGTAGGGCAGCAGGAACGGCTTTCCCTTGAACCCGTAGATTCTGACCACGATGCCCTGCGTCAGCCGGAAGGTATCCCCGTAATTGTGCTTCCTTAGAATGCTTGTCATGACCTCCGGAAGGCGGGATGCCTTACGATTGAACAGCCCCATGACCATGTACAGAAATTTAAAATTAAACTTGTAGAATGACCCTTTTCTGTACAGGATCTCGGTCCACTCGTACACGGGCAGCGACTCACCTTTTTCATTTACCTGTTTCAAGTCCGGAACTTTCATCCGGTAGTGCATGTGGTAAAGGCACAGCCATGCGAGGAACGAACTGAACCGGAATTCCATTGACTGCTTCTGCTGCAGTCTGACCAGGCTCGAATGAATAGCGTATGCCAGCCAGTCTGCCCAGTCGAAGAAGATGGGGCGCTTCCCATTCTTTTGCGCTGTGGAGTCGTAAAACTCCCCGTGCAGGATACATTCTGCCAGCGCCAGCTGGTACGGGCGTACCACTCTGTCAGAATCGCAGCCGAGGACCCATGCCAGGATGACGTAAATGTACTTATTTTCAAATTTGTCCAGTGGTATGGGGCTAGTCGGCCACTGTCCGGCTGCCAGCGGGGTCTTCAGCTCCGCGTCGAGGAATTCCCTCATTCTCCTTGTCTGCGTGAATCTTCCGGTCTGTTCATCCAAATTTATCCTTCTTACAATCGCGCTGGGGTCGTACCGAAGCCTTGGGGCGAACGCTGACTGGATGTTTTCCCGGAAAAGTGTGAACAGCACTTTTCCCTTGTTGTCGCAGACTTGCCGGGCAGCTGGTTTGTAATATTCTACAATTGCTTCAATTAGCTCCGGGAACTGGTGAGTAGGAGGGCACAAGAACCAATACAGGTTCGATTTATACGCAGCCCCGAGGTGGTGCGAGGGCAAAACCTTGTCTACCCACTTTGCGATATTCGGCCGCAGCTTGGTGAGGCTGATGGAGAAAGAGCCGTCCTTGTACCCGACCAGGTGATTAACGGGCGGCGGCGGAATTTGCCCAACTACGCACCTCTTCATCCGGGTTCTTTTTTGCTCCTGGGGCACTTCGCTCTCTGATGTGGGCATCTTTCTACCTAGGTTAAATCCTAGGTTATTTATTATTTTTGCACCTTTACGTTGTCGGCAACTTATTGTTAGCTCTTGTCGACAATCGTTAGTTGTTAAGCGTGCAATTAGAAATAGTTGGCATTTTGATTTTTGCCTTCCTCCCTATTTCTCCCTATTTCTGTTATGTATTTCGGGCAATATGCGCCTATTTAAGCATAGCATTGCGAATATATTATTAGGTTGATTTTTATCTAAATTAGCCTCAACATTTGTGTCAGAGCCGATAATCCTATCGGCCTGTGAGGGGGGAAATTCCTTTGGACTTTCCCCTCATTCCGCAATTAGATTTCTATTTATGCCATTTGGCTATCTTTGGCTGTTGGATTCAGGTGACAGGCGCATGGGCTCATCAAGGGTAGCCACGTGGACGACAGCGGACGACTCACTGTGGAGAATTCTACGTGAACTAAAGAGCCGTGTGAGCGGTGTGGACGTAACTTCTGTGCCATGGGAGGATCGGGACCCGCAAGCCCGGTGACGTGACGGCCATACCTTTGACACTTGGACTTCACTGGATGGATTGGACACAAGTGACGGATTGGACACAAGTGACAAGGACTATCAGGCTTAACAAACCGCACGGATTGGACACAAGTGACAAGGACTACCGGGCTGAACAAACCGCAAGTGGCGGCTTGAAAAAGACAGGGTGGGGACTGACCACCGTCAGGTGGTCGAAATGACTACTACGCATTCTACTTTTTATTTTGCATTAGTAGCCGCAGAGTCCGGCATATGGGACTAAGCAAAACTCCTTTGCTCCCCATTAATTTCTGGTGGCCAAAATAAGCCTCTCTCTATTTCTCTTCCTTCTCGACGTCAGCGATCTTGCACAGCTAGCAAGTTTCAACGATTTCCAACATTGATAGATGAATTACAAGTTTTTCTTTTCCTGTGTTTAGAAAGCTTGTTTGGAGACGTTGATACTCTACGCGGTGGTCCATTTGCTGGTCTGTGAAGTCTTGTCATCATTTGCAGTTATCTGTTTGGCAGGCGATTGAACCCCCTAGTTGTCGCTGAATCTTCCTTACAACATCAAAATCCTTTCGAAAATGAATTCTTACGGGTTTCACAATGCGATTTACCGGTGATGTATCTGTTTTGATCGATATCGTCCCAAGACTACGTGATCCCTTAGGTCGTTTGACGGACGTTGTTCTTCTGAAGATTTGTAGCATGAAGTTTTGCAGCATTTGCAGTTGTTTCAAAACATGTTTGTGAACTGATGACCAAGATCAAAATGTTGCGTGTCGTAGGAGGTGATTACGTTTTATTCTGTCGCTATTATGACATCAACTTGCTGGCAAAGCTTTGGTGATGGATCGAATGCACAGAACTGGTCCTTGGACATAGCCGATGTTGCCTTCATCCACGCGGCCAACTGTTTACCGCAATTTTCCTTTCGAAAATATTTGCAGGTAAGTGCTTGGACAAGCACCGTGTTTTCCATATTTTCAACAACAATGCACAGACGAACGTAACATTCCTGCATTTTGTCATTTTGGGAGAATTGCATGCTCAAACCCGTCGAGCCGTGTAGCTCAGCCGGTTCGGGACCATGCGTTAAGGCTTTGCGGTTTGTGGAGACCCAGTTTCAAATCCCCTACTGAGGTGTTTCTCCTTTTTGGTGCGAACATCCACTGCACCAGTTCGACAACAACGAACTAAAATTCGTATTTTATCCTCCGTTCTCGCTACGGTGAGTAGCACAGCTGGTAAGTCGCCGGGAGCTAAGGTGTTGCTTTTGGAGAGATTGCGGGTTCCTTTCCGCCAACCTTCCATATACAAACTTGGCTTCAAAGGGGTTTTGCATTTAATTAATTATTTTATTTTTATTTAAATTAAATTACCTTTAATTTAATTTACTTAAAATTTAATTAATTAAATTGTTTTCCAATTTAAATTTTTCTTACAATTGCAAAAGTTTTACCACCTTAGCATTTATTTGCTAAAAACTCTTGAAAGCTTATTGTACAAGCCTATCTGGCTTCATTTTGCAACTTTTTGCAAACCTTGCACATCACCACCACATTTGGAGAATTTTTGTAATCACTTACAAGGCTAATTATTGTTTTGCACTATTTTGGAACTTCCTTTGGGGAAGTATTGTAAAGCCCACGAAGCTTAATTTTTGCAACATTTTAGCAAATTCTCCTAGCATTGGGGACATGTGTTCTTGCAAATTACCTACGAGGTAATCATTGTAAAAGCAATTTGGTTTTGCTTTAGTGCTTGAAAACCATAGCATCTTGTACTTGCCCTGCGAGGCAAAACATGAAAACCTTTTTGCTTCATGAAATGCTTGAAAACCATAGCATCTTGTATTGTCCTGATATTGAAGACCTTTTTGGCTTCAAAAACTGCATGAAACTCATAGCACCATTATGACCTTTCAGAAAACATGTTTCTACAGGTATTTGAGGAGTTAAATTCTCCTCCCATTTTGGGATTTCAAACCTTGGTGGATTTGTATGGAGTGCATTTCGGTGGTACCCGACACTCTCCTTCTGCAGACCACTTTATCCCACATGGGTTTTATTGTACTCATTTATTTGAGACAATCTGATAGCCTTTTTGGCTTGCACCAACGAACATAAGGCTACTCCATTGGTAGATGACATGGCTAGGCTAGCTACTATGATTAGTCTCATGGCCTTCAAGGACTTTTTGTCCTTTTTCGGTGGTCATTCATCCTACTATGGTTAGTCTCATGGCCTTCAGGAGCTTTGTCCTTCTCAGGTGGTCATTCTTCCTTCTTCATCAAGACTCCTACTGTTGCTTCTTCTGCACCTATTGTTGTTCCAACTCGAGCACTGCAATGGCCTCTTACAGGTTGATCTGATCAGGCTCCTTAGCGGTTAGAATTTCCTATCATGGAATTACATCGCTCCATTTGGCTTTTGTACCACTTGGCTATTCTGGACTCTATCAGGTTCCAGGTTTTCAGCAGCATATGCAAAGCAACAGGTCTTTACTCCTTGTCTTTCCTTGGCAAGAGAGTCCTCTCAACGCTGTATCTCTCCACTGGCATCCCAGGGTAACCAGGATGATTTTCCGCCCGGTTATGAGACCTCTTTGCAGCGATTGCTAACTCACCCTTCCACTCCTACTATGTACGCATTGGAGTCCAAAGCTACTTGAGTGGGGAGGTATGATGTGGGCATCTTTCTACCTAGGTTAAATCCTAGGTTATTTATTATTTTTGCACCTTTACATTGTCGGCAACTTATTGTTAGCTCTTGTCGACAATCGTTAGTTGTTAAGCGTGCAATTAGAAATAGTTGGCATTTTGATTTTGGTCTTCCTCCCTATTTCTCCTCCAGTGCGATCTAGGCGTTTGGTTGCGAGTTTAGGGCGATTGTTATGTATTTCGGGAAATATGCGCCTATTTAAGCATAGCATTGTGAATATATTATTAGGTTGATTTTTATCTAAATTAGCCTCAACACTCTCACGAGCACTGGACTCAGTCTGTTCCTCAGCTTCGGGCTTTGCGTCACTAGATTGCACCTGTACGGGCGCTTTCCCCTTGTCCATTTTCTCTGTTAGAATTGACAAAGACAGGAAATTACGGCTTCTGGCTTCTCAGTTCTGCGCTTTGCAGTCTCGGAGTCAGCTTCGACAATCTGAATTTTCTGAGTATGCCAGGGTCCTTTTTCTAGGCAAGGGTTGTAGCTTTAATGGCGCTAGGGAGGAAGTTAAGGCGGTTAACTAGAAGTTGGTGGAAGCGTTATAATATTTTGGTGGCCGTGCATGGGTTTAATCTTGAAAAGCGCACCCAAGTTGTAGTTGGTCCAAATGTGCCTTGCTTTCTTAATGACATCGTTCTTGAAAGTCGTGCAATCATTAAACATTCTTTGGACCTCGTGCTTTTGATGACATCATCGCCGCCGTCCGGGCACACCTTTCAAGGGAGAATTTCTGGCCCATGACCCAACTTCGCATTGTGTCATACTGCGCCCTGGGCCCACACTTAGAATTTTTTATGTTTTCCGTGATGGGTTATTCAGGCTATGCCCAAAATTGGGGGCGCACTCGGATTTCGCCCAAAAAACGAGCGCACTCCGACTTCGCCCATATTTGACTGCGCAATCAGACTTCGCTCCAAAAAGTTGCACAGTCTGGTTTGACACTTAGTCATTTGCTGCTTCCAGCTCCCCAACTGCACTCCCAAGACGGTGCGCAGCCTGACTTCGCTGCGACGTCGGGTTCCGCACCCAGACTTAGCCGAATTTTTTGCCCCTTTGGTCAACTGCTTTTTCTTGGGCTCTTAAAAACTAAAAAACTGAAAGCTGAATATGTACATTCTGAAAACTAAAAATACAGAAGGGAAAACTGTACAAGGAAGGACCCATTGGGTGCCTTCAGTGGTGATAAAATTTGAGGTGGAACCCGTTGACGGGAATGGGGAGAAGTTGTCCCTCCATATCCCGGAGCACGAATGCGTTGAACTGATTTACCCGGGCAATCTGATAAGGACCCTCCCAGAGGGCGTCAAATTTGCCGTGATTGCCCGGCTTTGCCTTTAGTGAGTCCCACTTCAGCACCAGGTCCCCGATTTTGAAAACTCGGGCGGTGGTGCCTTTAGCAAACCAGCCTTGGGTCGCTTCAGCATGCTTGGTGAAGGCCTGGTATGTTTTCTCTCTGTCTTCCTCCAACTGCAGCAGTTGGCACAGTCTGTCGTCCATTGGATCTCCACTACCTCTCTCTTCATCAAGCATCCAGAGGGCGGGAATTTCTATGTGGGTTGGCAGGACTGCCTCCCTGCCATACACGAGCGCATAAGGGGATGTCTTGATAGACTTCTTGAAGGATATTCTATCTGCCCACAGCACCCGGTTCAAGAGTAGGTGCCAAGTCTTGTTTTTCTCTACTGTTTTTCTGATGATTTTCAGTAGATTCTTGTTAGTGGACTCGGCCAAGCCGTTCCCCTGCGGGTAGTAATTGGAAGACATTTTGTGATAAATGTCGTACTTGCTGGTGTACTCCGTGAGTACAGCGCCTGCGAATCCCGGACCATTGTCCGTCACTATTGACTCAGGGACCCTGAAACGGGTAATGAGGCTCTCGAGGAACTCGATGACCGTCTCCTGGTCCGCATTCTTGGTGGGGATCGCCTCTGCCCACCGCGTAAAGTAGTCGGTGGCGGTAAGAATGAACTTGTGCCCTGCTGCAGAGTTCGGCGTAATGACCCCGATGAAGTCCAAACCCCATTGCTGAAACGGAGTCTCGGCTTGAATTGGTTGTAGGGGCAGGGGTGCTTTTATGTTTCTACCAGCAAATCTCTAGCATTTGTCACATTTTTCACAGACTGCATGCGCGTCTGTGAAGAGAGTGGGCCAGTAGTACCCAACTCTAATTATTTTCAAGGCCGTAGGCCTTGTGGAATGGTGTCCCCCAGGCATCCCAGAGTGAAATTCTTCGAGGACCCTGGGTTGGTCGGTTTTCTTGACGCACCGCAATAGGATGTCGTCAATGTTCTTGAAGTAAAGCCCCTCGGGGCGAAGAGTGTATTTCAATGCACCTAGCCGAAACCTCCTTCTTTGTGAGGCATTTAGGTGGTCTGGACATCTCCCGGTGCAGAAATATCTCACCAGGTCATTTGTCCAGTCACTCTCCTCTGGTAAGGAGTTGGCTAGGTTGGTGGTTGCTGTCAGATCTTCCCACTCATAGGCAAAAATCTCGGCTGCGCAGCGCTTCGGGCCAGATCCTAGCACAAGGCTCGGCCTCTGATAAGCTTTGTTGGCCACACCTCGATGTCGAACTCCTGGATCTTGGCAATCCATCCTGCTCTCTTGTGACCCGACTCTCCTTGTATGATGAAATTTCGGACGTCCGGGTGTATCACGAAGACAGTGATCTTGCTCTGGGAGACGAAGTGCCTGAACTTTCGGAGAGACTTCATGACTGCGTGAACCTGCCGCTCAATAAAATTATACTTCTCTTCGTGCGGCTGAATCACTTGGCTTAAGAACGCTATGGGACGTTCTTTGCCATCGTCTCCCTTCTGTGTCAGGACTGCGGCGTAACTCTCGAGTTCTCCCACCGCGTATAGTATGAAGTCCTTGGAGTAATTCGGGTTTATTAACACCGGGGTTTGCGCAATTCGGGCCTTGATTTCTTCGAAGGCCTGTCTCCTCTCATCAGTCCTTAAGAATTCAGCATTCTTTTTCAGCAGTTCGGCCATGGGCTTAATTACCTATGCGAAGTCCGGTATGAACTTCCGCACGAAATTGATTTGGCCGAAGAAGGACTGTAGCCCTTTCTTTTCAATCGGAGTGGGAAAGCGGAGGAGGGCTTCCGCTCTGTCAGGGTCCACTACAAGGCCTTTCTCAGAGATGACATGTCCCAGCAGCTTACCTTCTCTTACAGCGAAGACTGATTTCTTCGGGTTTATGGAAATGCCGAATTCACGACATCTCTCAAATATCTGCCGCAGGTGCGAAACATGGTCCTCTCTCCTATGAGAGAATACAGTCATGTCATCCAAATAGATGATGATGACCTTGTCAAGCAGCTCTCGGAAGGCCAGGTCCATGGCTCTCTGGAATGTGGCACCAGCATTGGATAAGCCGAAGGGCATGCGCTGATAGGCGAACGTTCCCCATTTGGTGGTGAACGCTGTCTTATGCTGGTCCTCATCCTTGACCCAGATCTGGTTGTACCCAGAAAAACCGTCTAGGAGGGAGAATCTCTGGGCTCCAAGGAACTATATGGAGGATCCGATCGATCTGGGAAGCGGATAATGGTCCTTGAGTGAGGCCTCGATTCGATTTCGAAGTCCACAGAGACGAATGTCTCCGTTTTTCTTCCTCACGGGAACCAAATTCGCAACCCAAGATGAATGCTTGATGGGGTAGATGATCTTGGCTTCCAGCATCTTCAGTAGCTCGGCTTTCATCATGGTTTCGCACCATCTTCTAGCTCAATGGTATGCTGGATTATCTGTCTGTCGTACCCCTTCAAGTCCTGGTAGCACCAGGCTACTATGTCAGGGAACTCTCGGCATAATGTTCTGATCTGCTCGAGTTCCTCTTCGGTGCAGTCCGTCCCGACCTTAATTGTCTTTCCGGGCTCAAGCTCTAGGTCGACGTACTGCTTGGGATCTACTTTGATCCTATGTGATATCGCTCTGCCATTCCGATCAAAGAGACTTTCTAATGTAATCAATCCTTTCGAGACATGATTATTTTTTAACTGTATCAACCCCTCATATTGCTCGTCATCAGGGTCTCTACCTTCGATTGAACACGCTTCGATAACCAAAAATGTGACGATCTCCTTGTCACAGTCAAACACATGCCAGTGGGTGTCTTTATCAGGCATAGAAGGCCTGTAAATGGTACGAACCGACTTCGGCTTCTGGACAGTGTCATCAGTCGGAACGTACCTGGCTCCAACAGACGCCAGAATGTCAGCGTGCTTGTTTTTCTCACGTGATATGGCTCTGACATTCAATGAGTTGAATGACTCCATCAGGTCCCAGACCCGATTACGGTATGCCTTGAGATAGTGCTTCTTGGAGGCGCACTTGTTCGTAATCTGGTTGCACACTAGCTCTGAGTCGCCAAAGATCTGCAGATGCTTAATCCCTAGCCTCTTCGCTTTTCGCAAACCCAAGCACAGGGCTTCGTACTCCGCCGCATTGTTGGTACAGCTCCAGGCCATCCTGTAGGTGTAGTCCTTCTGGATCCCGATTGGGGAAACCAGGAGCACACCTGCACCGGCGCCATTTTTGCATCGGGCGCCATCAAAGAAAAGTTGCCATAGCTTTTCTGGTGCAGGTCCTACTTCTCTCTTGGCTGACTTGTCAAGCCTCTCAGGCTGAATGACGGTGTAGCAGCCTTGCTCCGTCTCAATCACGGCGTTGAACTCCTGCAAGGAGAACTCATCTTCTACCTGCAGTAGCTCAAGAGCTTGCTCCGTCATGTCTACCACCACTAGTTCCTCCTCTGTCAGCTGAACCATGTAGTCCTGCAACTCTTCTCCGAGTATCTTCTCCACTAGGAATGTGGAAGGCTTATCATTGTAGATCTTCAATCTCCTTCCTTTGAAGGGCACTTCCATATGCGAGTAATCCAGGGACAGATACCCTCCCAGCTTCGCAGTGAACTCCCTGGAGAGACACATGCCGAAGTAGGGTTCCAAGTCGACAACCACGACCTCTTGAATGACCACTATGTTGAGAGCTTTGTGCAGCCGGATCGGGATGTCTTTGATGACACCGACTGTCTTGACAGGGGTGTCGTCTAGTTGCAGCACACCTTGGCTGCTCCTTGTATACTCCATCCCGATTTCGCCGCAGACGACTCTCGGCATTACGGTCGTGGAGGCACCAAAATCCACCATACAGTTATGTACTATGTACCCTTGCATCCGTAATGACAGATAGAAGGGAGGTGGTCTGTTTTTTCCAGTGGCTAAGACTGTCAGGGGTTGAACCAGAACAGCAGGCTGTATCTGCTTGCCATGCTTCATGCTCTTCAGAGATTCCTGCAGCAGATCAACTTGCCCTGGGAGCAGAAGAGCATCGTACATGCTTCTCCTTGCGGGGGTCCTCTTCAGCTCATCCACTATGCTATAGCCTGAAGTGCTAGCTCTTTCCGCTTCTCTCGCAGGCTCATGCTTGGTGCGGTTTTGCTGCATGGCCTCTACTCTCTATCTCTTTGTCAGAGACGGGTACCTCAGCTTCTCTTGAGCTTGTTCTTTTGTTTCAGCTGGAGGCTGAGCAATGGGAGCTTTGGCTGGAGAAGGGGCTGCTTTTGCTGCGAGAGGCTTGGCTGCTATC
>JAQPPZ010007894.1:0-13681 GCA_028583015.1 Wollemia nobilis
ATGTTAACTCAATAAAAAAACTTATTTATAAATATTAATTAATAAAAATAAAATATTCTTTTACTTAATCATTTCAAAATTATTGTGTATTCATATCTGGAGCTATGGTCTTACATAAAAGTTGCTATAAAATCCTTAAGGGTTAGGTTGATTGGTAAGTGCTTGTATGGCCAGGCACTTAAAGAAGAGACCCGGGTTCAAACATTGGGTGTACCATATAGCAAAGGTAGTAGTTTGATCTCAATCCTTTGAGTACATGTTAGATTGACGATGATGGTACGAACCCTGAGCAATCAGTGGTCTCCCTCACATAGCAGGTCAACATGGTACGAACCCTGAGCAATCGGTGGTCTCCCTCTCATAGCAGGTCAACATGATACGAACCCTGAGCAATCGGTGGTCTCCCTCTCACAATAGGTCAACAACAACGAGATAAATAAACTTGTTGGGAGCAGCTCTTGTGATTTGAACCCTTGGCTTGTTAGTTCGTAAAACAGTGTAGCTGTTAACAACTCCTCTATGTATAAAATAAAAATAAAAATTGCTATAAAATTTACCATTCCCATGTAACATAGAAGACTCATCAACATTTATCCTTTGATTGCAACGTTTGCATATGGTTTTGAAAAGAGCTGGTTTCTTCTTGTTGTGAAGTGTTAACAATGAGAAAGTTGATTTTAGTTTAGTTGTTTTTTTTTTTAAATATAGAAGAATTGATAACATCATTGATCTTTGCCATTATAAACTTTATTTTGTGGGGTTAAATGAATTAAACAAGACCAAACTTTCTAGAACATCAAACTGAAACAGCTAACCTACAAATACTTGCCCTCTATCATTTAACCTATGACTTTCTTAAACCTCAAACCTTCTATAAATAACAAAACCTGGACAATCAGATCCTTGACACGTGAAAGAGTATTTTTCCATTCTTGGACTTTGTGAAATTTGACAAACGACAAACGTCGACCCACATCTACATCGTCATACCAACTCAAACAACACAAAGATAATTTTATTTTATTTAAATTACAGAGAATCAAATTCCTTTATACAGAATCAAATCCTTTTGAAAAACTTATCCTTTATCTTAAAATTTCCTGTTACTCCATGTAACCTAAACAAAATATCAACCGAGCTTTCGCCAGCGCATTGTACTCCAATCTTCATGTACCAGGCGCCTACGAAAACCCATCGAGAGCTGCTAGCCATACATTGAAGCGATAAGCCACTGATCACCCCAATGGTGTCTAATATTGTTTACTTGCTCGTTGCTGCGCTCTTCATCGTTAACACGCATCTCTGCTATGGAGGGCAACAGCAGGAGCCCTCTACCTCCTCTTCTGTGGTCGTGCACGGAAAAGTCTTTTGCAACACTTGCCCAAACCCCGGGGCTTCGGACAGCAGTTATTTCATACCTGGTAATCCTGAACGTTGTTTTTCAACTTAGTAATGTGTTTCAATGCAAAAGTAGTACGACTAAAATGTATGAGCGGTGTGTTGGGTGTAGGTGCATCCGTGGCTGTGGAATGCTCTCTCAACAGGAAGACTGCAACGTCAGTCGTCGTGGAAGAAGAAACCGATGAAATGGGAGAGTTCAAGATAGAGATTCCGTCCCTTCTCCATTCCAAGCCGGAGCGGTGCTCAGCGCAACTGATAAGGAGCCCCCATGCCTCATGCAACGTTCCATCAATCGCCACGTCTCCCAACTTCATTTTAACCGCGGATTTGGACGGCGTTCGCACGTACAGCGCCGGAGCTTTGAGTTATCGGCCACATATTGTCCCGTCGGTATGTTATACGAAGGATTCGGATTCTGATATTGTCTTCGTACATGGTCGAGAGGCGTTGGCAACCAACGATGCTATGGCAACGATTCCTGATCTTCCACTCCCACCAGGGTACCTGATCTTCCAGTTCCACCAGGTTTGGTCCCTCCTCTGCCTAATCTTCCAGTCCCACCAGGTTTAGTCCCTCCAATTCCGGGTACTCCTCCTCTGCCTTAACTCAGTTTTCCTCCGCTGCCGCTGCCGCTGCCGCTGCCGAACGTACTAATCCCGAAGCCTCCGCCTCTTCCTCTCAAAATTCCTCCGCTTCCGCTGTTAACCCTGCCTCCACCTTCAAAGTAGACCTTTCTTGTACTTTTATGGTCAGGACACCATCTCATGTTTTGTTTTTTATTTTATCTTTAAAAGTGTAAGTTTTAATTATATTATGGACCTGTAATTTGAGTTATTTTAAAAAAAATTCAAGCTTTGGAGAGTGTGTCTCAATTATACATTTGAAAAGTGTGTCCCAGCTCTACATTTGTTTAGATATTTGTACTAACATAAAGTTATATACCTTATTTATAATACATCAATTATACATTTGAAAAGTGTGTCCCAGCTCTACATTTGTTTAGATATTTGTACTAACATAAAGTTATATACCTTATTTATAATACATTAACATGTTATTTTTTATATACCTTATTTATAATACATTAACATGTTATTTTTTTAATACATGGAAATTATCTAATATTATTAGGTGTTATTAATATAAACTCTAAACTCTAGTGTTTTTATATAATCTTTATCATTCTTATTTGGTAGGAGTATATACTTTTCAAAATAATTCATTAAATTTTTTTTTTTTAATTTTCTTCAAAACTATCGTTCTTATTTGGTAGGAGTATATGCTTTTAAAAATAATTCATAAACTTTTTTAACTTTCAATTTGAAGAAATAAAATTTATCTAGAATCTTTTAAATTTATTTATATGTTTTTAAATTTAAGAATTTGTAGGTAGTTAATTATTATTATTTAATTTAGATTAAATAAATAAATTTTGAAATATGCTTTTAAAAATAATTCATAAACTTTTTTTAACTTTCAATTTGAAGAAAGAAAACTTATCTAGAATATTTTAAATTTATTTATATTTTCTTAAGAATTTGTAGGTAGTTAATTATTATTATTTAATTTGGATTAAATAAATAAATTTTGAAATAAAAAATGTACACGTTACAAAATAGTTTATGAGTTATTATTGGTTTGAATCTTATATTAAACAAATAATAAGTATATTTTATTGATAATTTCAATTTAGATAAATAAATTGATACTATATAATTTATGTTATTATTAGAAGTTATTAAAATTTAAATGATATTTTAAAAAGTAAAAGAAAATAGATTTATAAATTATATTTTTAAACAATTAACTTTTGTAATCTATTAACAATAAACAAGATATAACTAAACCAAAATTGAAAAATGAACTAATTCAATGCATTGTGGATAAGTGGTAAATGGAAATAATATTTTTCTAATAATTTAATTTTGTTTCTATACATTTTTATGGTCACTTTAAGATAATAAGGTTTAATATAATAATTTACTTTCTCTATATTACCATAATAATATGGTTCTTTATAATATTGTATTAATGCATTCATTATATAATATGATTATTTTAAATGTATATATAATACCAATTAAATCAATATTATATATAGCTTATAAAAATAAATATAATTGAATTAATACTATACCAATTTAGAAAAAAAGTTTTTTAATAATAATTTTTCTATCATTCTAGAAGACTATATTCTATTAATCATGTTCAAATTTAAGTCTTGACTAGTATAAAGATCCTATGTATGCAAGTAGTGGATGCTTGACCTCTATGTGAGTTGTCTTAACCTCATTATAAACTATAATTTATGGTAATCTATTACAAAGTGTTAATCAAGTTAAAATTAAGTATTTTCATCCTATATATTAAAGCTTCAAAATCAAGTCAGGGACCTAGTATGTATGAGGGGACACTTGACCCCATGGTGGGATGCTAGAGATTGAGTGTATGAGGGCTTTAGTAGATGTTTGACCCATAATGGTAGTTAGCTATGTGCATATAAATTTGCTTTGATTTGAGGGAACTATGGTGTGAAATTTAACTTTATATATTCAATAAAAATATTATTATTATAAAAATTAATATTAAAATCATTATTTTTTAAAATGATTTTTTTTATAAACACAAAAATGAGTTAGATTTTTATATAAATATAATATTCTAAGGTTATTATGGTTAGATTCTATTTTTCCTTGTAAAATATTATTTGTACATGTTGAGACAAAAATAGTGTCATTATTGTTATTTAAAAGTATCATCATTATTATTAAAAAATTATAATAACGATGTTTTTTTTGGATTTGGTTAGTGTGAGAAACCCCTATGATTGATGCTCAAGACTGGGCATCCACATCCCACCATGAAATATCATAAGGGGGAGAGCTAAGTTTATCAATAGGGAATTTAACACACAATCCCACACACACCATGGTTTGAACCTATTATAAGAACAATTATTATAACAATACATTATTATTTTTAATAAGTTATGTGGGATTTTAATGGGCTCTACTTGTATTACATCATGACCACATAGTGGATTATAATAACTTGATAACTATGCATATATTACTTGGAAATAATTAAACATGAGTTCCTCCTTGAATGTCAAGGAATTCAAGTCATTTTATGTTAATCCAAATAAAACATTGATGCATTGCTCTAAATTAGTTTTTTTTATATCAAATTGATTTTACCCTCTATTCGATTAGGAGTCAAAGGATAATACAACTTGGCAAGCATATGAGATACCATGGACTATGCTAGAACATTTGGAAGACTTGAAAATGAAGAAATAAGTACAAAGCAAGTAGTTAAATCCAAAAATCCTAATAGGGGACTCATAGAAGATGAAATGTTTATTATTAATTTTCTCCATAGTACTACTATCATTAATATCAATGCATAGTAAGATAATAATCCTATCTAATTCATGAAGAAATCCCAAGAGGATTAATGGAAGCACAACCCACTATGAAAATTTAGCTATATTAGTGTATTTTACCAATAATAGTGAATTAACTCAAGAGAACTATAACCCACTCATATGGACTAAACAAAATGCTAATAAACCTCAATTTTTTTCAGTATGTTATTCATGGAAATCCTTTTCATGCATGTTGCCACTTCAAGAAATTCATGTATGACACTCTCTTTATTGAGAACATTTCTTTTAAATATATTAAATATGAATAGTGGTAGGTATGATGCTTTGATTATAAATATGCTTTTAATAGTGATAATATACAACATCCAACTAATCAAAATCTTTAAATATAAAGAACCAATGCTAAATAATTCTCAAAAGCACTCTTGTAGACTTTGAAGAGGGGCCTGTAAACTATAATTGTACACATTGATGCAAGATATCCACTCAATATCAATAACAGTCAAAGTCATGGCGTATATTAAATAATTCAAAAACTCCTAATGTTTTTTAAAACGAGTCTTCCAAGTAAGTCAATGAAAATTCTATGCCTATTCTAATATCATTGGTGATGATACCTATATGGCCTTCCTAAAGAACAATGAAAAGTACTATGAGAACAAGAGAGCCAAAGATGAGACATTAGGAATTCAAAAACCTAAGATGACCATAGTTAAATTTCATCCCCCAAAAGTAGTAGATCCTAAGGATAGTCTTAGTGAGTCTTGTAAAGAGTCTAACTTGTATAAATGCAATGATGATAATTCCCAAGTTTTCTCACTAGACTCCAAAGCTAAATATTTAGCTATTAGTTGTTAATATTAGATTAGTCTTCTTCTTAATGAAGTACTGACTAGATAAATTAAATGCATTAATGAGTCCATATTTGTTAAGCTAAATGCCCATCCTTCCATGACTTTCTTATACATGTTCCACTTTATAAGTCCTCCTAGACCTACACGTGAGATATATCCAAGACCTATATCATGTTATTCTACTCCAATTTATCACATTATAATCTTAGTTTTATTAGCAATATATGTCATATATGCTCTTAATCTAGGATCTCATTTTTATATTTGTCATCATAAGACACATTCCAAAGGTCATATGTACATCTTCAACACATAAAATGGGTCTTATTCATAAAAATATAACAATATGATAATATTTCTTACATGTGACAACAAAGGTAATTCTTCTCAATGGTATTTACATTACACTATTATTGAGAGTAAAGGATCAAACAATTGCATTACATATCCTTCTATGGTTCTAATCGGGAGGCTTACCATCCTAAGCACATTACTCTTCCATTCTATGCATAAGCATTCCTAAGGGATTTATCCCACCACCAACTCTCCATGAGAGGCTACTCACTATTCCAATGCTTTTCATAATATATTCATCATCATATTAGGCTTTATTATAACCAAGTGCTATGACTTATTAGTATAAACACTCATTGAATGCTATTTACTAAACACTATATCATTCACATATTTTTCTTTCCATAACTAGTTTCCTTATTTCGATATTAGTAAAGTACTATTAGGAATTGGTGCTAAGGAATATAATATTTTGAAGTCTCTTCTTAAAAAAATCATGACCTCAAAAACTTGTTAAAGCTTTAGTAGAAAAGTTATGAAAATTCTAGAAAAATAAAATTATATATTGCATCTTACATACCTATCTAATATTCTCTTGAAAATTTTATGTTTGTAATGTCTTCCTAATATATACTTGTTATTTTCATGGGTTGCCTCTTTCCTATAAAAAATTGCCCCACCCCTAAAAAAAAAAACTCTTATTGATTTGAGGCTAAGTCATATAAAGTGACTATATTGACCTCATAACGTCTATAGAAGTAGTCTCAAGGTTTGGAAATGTAGCTTCATTATGATATTATACCTTCAAAATATGATCTTACTAATATTATTGGGCTAAGTTTCTAAAGTGACTACACCACCGCATAACATTTATGGAAGTAGAACTCAGGGATGTAACATAGTTTTAATAGGAAACTAGACCTTTAAAAAAGAAACAATGATATTTGAATTTAAAAAAAACACTAAAAAAATAAGAAATAGTGCATAAAAAAAAATAAAAATGAGATTTGTACAAGGAAAGAGGAATAAAACTTATTGGAAAGACAATATATGACCGTCTTGCTTTACACCTTGTTAAAATATCCTTATTTTTTATGATATTCATTCATGCACCATCTTGATGCTTTTGCACTAACATATATTTCCTTTATGAATTATTGCTTCTATGTGCTTCTATGCCCTTACATGAGACCATATACTACTCTATCCTAGAATTCTAATAAGATCATGCATTCTTGACATTTGATATTCCTTCATGGAATAGTCTTTTTTTGGTATTGATTTAAAGAGAGGGTTTTAAAAGGGTCCCCGCAACCTTATACATACAGTCAAACTCTCAACCATAATAACAATCTCCAAAATATTATACCTATTAGGAATAACCAAGAGAGTTTAATTCCTAATAACCATAATGATTCCGAAGAGAACTTAGAAAAGCACAACACTTTGAAGGTAAAAAAACTCTAACAAACTTTGGTCAAAGGTCAAAGAGAGACCGAACACCCCTTCCAATGAGAGCCAAAGGGATGTCCGACTCCTCCTTACAAAAACAAAGCATCATGAGCCTCTTTCCTAGCAAGGGAGACTACGTCATTTGGGACATCATTTTTCCACACCAAAAAAGTAGCACAGTGGACACCATGGTTGGCCAACATATCGGCCAATGCATTCCCCTCACATAACACATGGATAATGTTCACCTGATTAAAAGCGTACAACAATCTCCTAGATTCGACAATAAGATTGAGAACATTCCAGCTAGGTGTACACTCCCCTTTGAGCATCTTGATTATTTTTTTTTTGTAATTATAATAATAGATTAATTGTGGGTTTTTATAAAGGATCCCAAAACCTTATGTATAAAATAAGCCTTGCTAAAATATGTTTCATGCCGGATGGCTGGGTAAATAGAGCATTTTATAAAAAATATAGGGAAATACAAAATGCCCGAGGGCCCCAAAAGACGCGGATAGTCCTAGAAATCTTGATCTTGAAATACATTAAAACAGAATAATAGCCAAAGACAATATATCAACACTTTGGGAGAAGACCTATGATACAAATTCTTCATCATAAGGGAATATTTGTCTTGGCAAAACTGTCCACCTCAGTTGGGAAGCGAGAACACCAAACAACCGGGCACGTGGTCATCAGTCCTTTGTTGGCCAAGTGATCTGCCACCCGGTTACCTTCTCTATAGATGTGCCCCGCCTCCCACCTGGTGCGCCGAGAGAGGAGCATCCTAGCCTTGAGGATGATATTCAGGACCCGCCACGATGGGTCTTTGGAGCCACGAAGGTAGTTGATAATGTTTAGAGAATCACCTTCAATAATTAAAGGCCTAGGATCATTCGATATGGCCTGCAACCCTTTCAACACACCACGAGCTTCAGCAAAATGATTGGTCTGAGGGCCCAAATTTTCACAGTAGGCCAAGATCAACTTCCCATTATGGTCCCTGACAAGCCCCCCAGAACCAACGGGCCCCGGGTTGCCTTTAGCAGCCTCATCAAAATTAAGTTTGATCCACCCCAAAGGAGGTTTGGTCCAAGTGACCTCCCTGCGACCATTCACTGAGTCAACTCTGGAAGAGGAGCCAAGGTCTAGTCTTTTGAAAATAATTGCCTCCTAAGGATTGTGAGCACGGGAGCTGGGAATAGTTTTTGAATTCTCGATAGCAAAGGATAAGGTCCACTGGGCAACAGAGGGAGCCATTCTAGGGATCTTGTCGAAGACTCTAGGATTATGCTCTAGCCAAATTTTCCAGATGGAATGGTGAAAGGCAGCCTCACAAAGGAATCAGAGCTTAGAATTCTTAAAGGGCTTGGGCCATTGGAGGAAGGCATATTTAAGGGAGCGATGGGAGCACCAAAGTACTTGGAAGGAAGACAACACACAACTTAGGACCGAATGGGAAAAGGGGCAATGCAAAAATAAGTGATCGAATGTTTCACAATCAGCTAAGCAAAGATAGAACCTGTTGGGAATTGCAAGGCCTCTCTTATGGAGATTGTCTATGGTAAGGGCTTTTTTGTAAAAGGCAATCCAAGCAAAGTAATTTATCTTAGGAATAATCCCTTTCCTCCAAATTTCTTTCCACCAGGGGTCCACAACAGCCTCACACGATAGAAGATCATAAGCGGACTTAACAAAAAATTGCCCATCCTACGTGTTGCTCCAAATAATTCTGTCGTCTCTTATGACCGAAGGAATTAACACCGATTGGAGGACACTGTACAAGAAATTCACCTCATTATCAAACCCATCCATCGTTGGAAGTTTCCATCGAGGGGGAAGGGAACTCCGGTCAATGCAATCCGAAACCTTGAGATGACTGTTTGGATCAATCTGGGCCCTCAAGCCAGCCAAGTTCTGATTTATAGCGAGAGCTTCATCTGTAGCCCACCTGTCTCTCCAAAAAAGGATCGTGGATCCATCCCCCAAGATCTAACGAGCACCCCTGTTAATCACCGAATGGCCCTGAAGCACCGTATTCCAGAAAGCCGAAGCTTCATGAGGAGACTCAGCTTCTAGGAGAGAATTTTCCCTAAGATACTTTCTTTTAACTATGTTGACCCTTTTCGTCGATGCATTAATAAGAATTCTCCAAGCATGTTTGGAAATTAAGGCAGTGTTCATGAACCTGGATCTTCTCAATCCCATGCCCCCTTGGTCCTTTCAAAGGCAAACCTTATCCCACGCCACCAGAGGAATTTTGGATTTTTCTTCACTGTCTGACCAGAGAAAATTCCTTTGAATCTGCTCGATTTTGGAATGGATAAACACAGGAAGCATGAAAACAGACATGAAATAGGTGGGAATTCCTTGAAGACAGGATTTGGTGAGGGTTTCCTTCCCAGCTTGAGATAGCAATTTGCCTTTCCAAGTGTTGAGTTTCTTATGAAGTCGTTCCAAAATCGAATTCTAGATGTTCCCACCGCCTCGCCCATTGCAAACTAGCGGCAACCCCAAATAAGTTGCAGGAAGGGAATCAATAGTGCATTCAAGGATTCTGGAAATGCGAATTTGCCTACGCAGAGGGGTATTAACAAAATAAATTTTGCTCTTCAAATAATTAACTTTTTGGCCAAAAGCCTTCTCATACCGGGACAAAATGCGCTTGATAGATTTGGCTTGAGTGATAGACGCTCTAGTGGATATGAGCGTGTCATCCATAAACTGTTGGTGAGTGACAGGATCAACTTTGGAAGTAGGCAGAATGCCAAAAATCTTGCTTCGATGGAGGGCTTCATTCAAATACCAGCTAAGGACCTCTGCCAAAAGAATGAATAAAATAGGAGACAGAGGATCACCTTGTTTGAGGCCACGAGCACTCTAGAAGAATCTAGTGGGGGACCCATTGATTAGCACAAAAAAGTACAAAGTGGAAATGAAACTGTTCACAAGGTCAATCCAGTGATTATGGAAGCCCAACTTGCAAAGGATAGCACAGAGGAACCTCATGTCCACTCTGTCAAAAGCTTTATTCATGTCTAGTTTAAGGAAAAGTGCAGCATTCTTGGAACATTGGGCAGTATGGAGGGTTTCATGAATAGTAATGACACCGTCAAGGATGTTTCTACCCTTAACAGTGCTCCCCTGAGCTGAACCTACCAAATAGGGGACGAGGGATCTCAAACGATTGGCAATGGTCTTGGTAAGAATCTTGTAGAAAACATTGCAGAGGCTTATGGGACGATAGTCAAAAAAACTTTTACAGGCGGGCGACTTAGGAATGAGAGCTAGGAAGGTAGAGTTGAGCTTCGGATGGATGGATCTTGATGCTTGGATTTCTAAGATAGCCTCACAGACATCAGGCCCCACAACATCCCACATAACTTGAAAGAATCAAGGGGGAACCCATCAGGCCCGAGGGCCTTATCTGGTTGCATGGAAAAAAGAGCGTCCTTAATCTCGAAATGGGAAAAAGGTTCCAGGAGTTTAATACTTTCCTCATGGGGGACTTTGGTAGGGAAATTATAAAGCAAGGATTTCTAAACTTGGAGGACGCTATCAGGAGGAACACCCACCAAATCTTGGAAGAAATCGACTGCTTTGCTTCGAATTTCCTCAATCTCCCTGGTAGTGCGTCCATCCTTACACAACACCTGTCTGATCTTGTTGGCCCCCCTATGTCTCATGGTAGATGCATGGAAAAACTTTGAATTTGAATCACCACTCTTCAGCCAAAGATCCCTGGAATTTTGACACCAAAACGTTTCCTCATTGGAAAGAATGGAATGATAGTCCACCAGGAGGCTCCGTTCCTCCTCTCTGAGGCCTTCATAATACCCTTCGACCTCCATATTTTCCTCTAAACTCTTCAAGCGCTCAGATATGGACCTTTTAGACTCAAAAATGTTGCCAAAAACCTCCTTATTCCATGCCTTTAAGTTCTTTTTAATCATCTTAAGTTTTAGGGCTAGTCTTTTGGACGCTGAACCAACCACCGTCACCTGCCACCATTCCGAAACCAACTATTTAAAATCCTTGTGGGAAATCCACATGGACTCAAATCTGAAAGGTATCTTAAACCTAGGCCCACCAGTGGCCTCTAAAAAAATGGGATTATGGTCTAACCCAATTCTTGGAAAAGCTGAGAGAGTTGCAGCACCGAGGAAGGGAATAACTTCATGGGAAATGAGGAACTGGTCAAGCTTGACCTGGATGAGATTGCTCCCAATCCTCCTATTGCTCCAGGTGAAGGACACCCTCTTAAGTTCGATGTCTAGCAGATTATTGGATGAAAAAAAATCTCTGAAATCCTCCATGCTACAGCTGGCCAGCTCAACGCCTCCCTTATTTTCAAAGGGATGAAGAGGGCAATTGAAATCCGCTCCCACAACCCATGATAAGTCACTAAAACTTTTCCTCATCAGAGAGATGGTTTTCTACAACTCAGCTCGCTTCGAAGTAGAGTTCGAGATGTAAACATTGGTCAAAATCCATGAAAAATTATCAACCTTGGAATGAAACAGGACATTGATAGTCCTGTTGGAAGCCAATAGAAGACTACCCTCGACCTTGTCAGAGTCCCATAGCACCATGATACCGCCTGCAGAACCTATTGCAGGGCTGGAAAGGAATTTGGACCTGGCAACCTTGATAGAGGTAGAGGCATCAGACTTAGTCTCCTGCAAAATGAGGATGGATGGGTTAAACTTCTTTCACAGATTGGCCACCACCCTACGTTTGGATGCTCCGTTAAGACCTCTCACATTCCATGAGAGGATTTTCATCTGGAAATTTTAAAGACTTTCTTGCCTCCCTTTCCCTGTTGGATGGGAGGTTTTGGGACAGGCGAATCACCCACCAGGGAGTCAGAATCTTCTTGAAAAAGCAACCGTTGGGATCCATTTGCAATGTCTACTGTCGTTTCCTTATCCCTTCTTTCTTTTTTAGGAGGTCGCCCCTATTTTATTTCATAGCCAAAATCCACCCCTTGCTTCTGGCTTCTAGTGTTTCATGGACTAATGTTGCCATGTTGTTCATCCCTCTTGCCCAGCAGATACTCTTCCAGCAGGGACTCGGGAGGTTTTTGGTTTTGACAAATAGGGGAATCAGCCTAAGCAGACATACGGGAAGGAGACTGATCCTTTTCCACTTGAGGTTCTGGTTGGGAACTTGCATTGCATAGAACGATGTTCGACTCGGGGAGAACCTTAGAAGGATCTGGAGACTCAGGCACTGTCGCTACAAGGTGTTTCGGTTATTTTCCTTCTTTCTCTAGGGGGTTGCCAGAAGGCCCACCCTTCATCCCCAACTTTTGAAGAGGACAATTTGACTGAAGATGCCCCTAGGAACTGCACCGGGGGCAAAAGGCCGATCTATTTTCGTAGTTAATGACTTGCTTATGAAGAACAGAGCGTCCAGACCGAAGAGTGATGGAGGATGGAAGGTTCGCCTCCAAATCCGCCAAGACATAGAAGCGAGCTTGGACAAATTTGGTTTGGGCCTGAGTGGGAGGGTCAATGGTGACCAAATCACCAATGGAACGGGCAATACCCCTGATAACATTTTCATGCCTGTGAAAAATGGGAAGGTTCGGCAGCCTAACCCATATTGGGGCAATATTAATACTCTGGGTTTCGGGGTTAAAATCCATCCCCCACTTCCTGAGAAAGAGACTCCTGCGTCCCAGAAACCAAGGGCCCCCAACCAAAATTTTACAGTAATCCTCCGCATTATTTAGCCTAATTGCAAAAAAACCCCGGGATAGGGCAGCCAGCTCCATATGACCCGAGGTCCGCCATTTTCCTGTCGCCCACCTACGGATGGTCTCCATATCGGGACGCCCTCCAATAAACTTCTTGATTAGGGTAAATTTTTCAAATTCGATGAAACTTGATAGGATTTCCTCCAGGATGTCCAGTTCATCCCCGGACGGAAAGAGGTCCTTAGTGAAAATACCATTTGGGGTTTCAGAAGCCGCTGCATCTGCATACAATTTCTATTGGCAGTCTCTCCCTTTGTCACGCGGATCATTCCCGCATCTGCCTCCATCTTTGGGTAACTCCATCGAGCCTCCATTCTCTGACTACCCTCCCTTCGCCTTGCTGTGGCCCTCCAACTTGCCTGTGCCCAGGTTCATAGTGCTGGCGCTCCCACTCCCGTGCCCTCCCGCCGCTACCTTCCCGCTCATCGCTGCTCCTTACCTCACACTACATAATATTAACCATGTATGCTTGCATCGAAAAAGCATCACTCAGGTCCTTTTTCTTATTTTGGATCATAAAGAAAGGCA